>SNQJ01S0046783.1:128079-157430 GCA_010110895.2 Picea sitchensis
CCGAGCAATAGTTCGGCCGAAAAATATATGTTTCGGCCGAAAAATATATGTAGTTCGGCCGAAAGTTGGTTTTCCGAAATTTTGGAGACCAGATTGTCACGAAAGTGTAACCCACCTTCGTGATTCCACCCATAACAGAATCAAAGCACCATGAAAAATGAATTCTGACCTAGTTAAGAAGATAAACATAGTCTCAATCACTTAAGTCTAGAGCACCATTAGATGCATTCTAGACCCTTAATTATCCAATTTAAACAAAATAATAGTGAATATGAAAGTAAGGACACAAGAAGTAAATATAAATATAAGAGTAAAATCTTCATATCACCACCATTAGAATATTTTTCATAACAAGTTTAGGACTTATGCATTTATGTTTCTTTTAGATTCAAAAAAATTACAATGAGGATCAAAATGTATACACTTCTGCCAATTCACCCCCCTTTACATCAAAATGATCAATTATATAAAATCATATTGCCACACTAGTCTACTAGGATTCAAACTACTTATGTCTACAATGATGGATCTGGTTACATTGGAAGAGAACAACTCCTAAACAATCTTTACTAAAAATATTAAATTTGTTTGAGCAACTTTATTGAAAAACAAAAATATCTTATAGAATCATATAACTGAGTACATTTCGAATATATTGGTTTTGATGAATCATCAGGTGGATGTGGAAAGCATCTTGAATCATCCTATGAATTGTTGGACAACTCTACCACCTTTGTGTGGCAACCTGGAATTTCTATTGTGCAAATGCTACCTAAAGCACTTGAGTAGCAACTTTGCATAGCAGACTCATTTTCTTGAAGTTTGAGTAGATCCAGATGGCAGCAAGTGACTAGGGGGATCATGTTTGTTTCAACACTCATATTCCAACAATATCCCACTTTTCTTGCTGATCATGTATGCCTATAACATTTGTGTAGAAAGACCTCGCTACACAAGTGTCATGTATGACAGTTTACCAGTGCAACAACTTTTGCGCCCATAAAATGTTTGTTCTGTCACCCTTGTGAAACTTTTCTCCAATATCAAAATTCATGTTTTCCACAGCTATTATGATATGAATAAAACTTGAGATGATCACATACCCAAAAAGACAAAAATGTGAAGTTGCTTCAGTCATATTTCTGCTACCTTTTCAAGTAGTTCTAATATTCTTTTGGCTTCGTCATCCAATCGCAACCTTTGTTTAATATGTTTGTTTTCCTCCCTTAGATTTAAGTTTTGTACCTTCAAATTTCCCACTTGCTTGAATAGGGTTTCATTTCTCTTCAATTTTGACTAGTAATGGAAAGGGCTGCACAAGAATTTTCTATGGATGGTTTGCAATATTTAAAGTGATTCATGGATTTTTCATATTGTATCCTCTTTTCTTCCCTAAGCTAAATAATTTGATCTTGAGATTCCTTGAACTTATTATTAATCCATCTTATGTTCTTTTCTCCTTTTTTGGGTGAAGTAGGAGGTCTTTTACTTGTTTCTTGCTTGCCCTGTATATCTCGACTATTCTTCTTGGATAAGGATCTTGTCAGATGTGTTGTGGGACTGGATACAACTTTGGTTCCAAGGTTTTGAAAAATTCTCTTTCGCTTGGATGTTTCACATTTAGGATATGTCTTGACTTGTGGTGTCTGTGCCTCAGGATATTTCTCTGGTAAATTCCTATTTAATTCTCTATTTTCTTGGAAAAACAAAGCTATCACATGTTGAGCCTCTCTAAGTTGTTGCAGTCACCTAAAATTTGAGTCTTTCTCTGTTTATTTACCTTATTCTTCATCCAAATCCTAATATGCAACCTCAACAAACTCTGTTTGAACTGTGGGTATGGGAAGCCTTCTAGCAACTACCCTTGTGGTTGGTTTGTTTGGTGTCTATGTCTCCTTTGGCTCATCAGTGAATTGTAGATTCCTACACTTCTTCAAAACTGGTTGGCTTGGTGATGATCCTTCAACCTCTTTTTATTTTCTCTTTCATTGTTATGAAACATATCTTCTTTCATGAATTGAGCTATTAGAGGCCATTCTTTCAGCAGAAAGAGAGGTATCTCCTTTGGGGTCCATGGGGATATTTGTTGATATTTGGGG
The DNA here is from genome assembly GCA_010110895.2 of Picea sitchensis. Classification (NCBI taxonomy): domain Eukaryota; kingdom Viridiplantae; phylum Streptophyta; class Pinopsida; order Pinales; family Pinaceae; genus Picea; species Picea sitchensis. The sequence goes on from SNQJ01S0046783.1 coordinate 130,179, forward strand.
ATATTTGGGGTCTAGGGAAATCCCAATCCCCATTCAATTTTCTAAGATCCTCAACCAATAACAACTTAACCAAAGAGAAATGGAACAAGCTACTCTTAAGATGGTCATTCCTATCTTAGACTTTGTCTGCCATTTTTCCTAGCCTTCTATATAGGTAAAAGGGTAAGTTTAGAGGTATTTTCCATGTGAAATGCATGAGGAGCCTTATGTGGTACTGATACACCCTGTCAAACCTACCCTAACAAGTAAAATACCTTTAGATTACTCTCAACAAATTCTCATAGGGTTCCAAAAGATACTCCCTAGAGATAGTGGCACCAATATTTTACTTTTTATACTGAGGCTTGAGGAAATCAATGTAAAACATAAGCTACACATGCATACATTTAAACCATTTCTCTCCCTGTATGGGAATATCTGTGGTAGCTGATATGGTCTCTTCTGATACTGGAAAGGTGACCCTTGCAATAACTATGTTGACACCATTAAAATTCAGGGTGAAATCCTTGGTCAAATGCACGTTATATCCTTGGATTCGTTCACAAAATCTCATACACACAACCTTCTCAAAGGACACCCTGTATGCAGGGTCTAAGTTTACTAGGGCTAGATCTTGGGGTTCATATCTTAGCACATTTCCTCCATTGTATTTCATTTTTCCTGTTATGTCATATTTGCGAGGTGAATTTAAAATTGTTCAAGGAAAATACATCTTGAAACTTAACAGGGAAGTTTGCACAACAAGGTAGCAGTGCTAGGGTTTAGTGTGGATAAGAGAAAAAAACCTTTGTTGTATGAGAGGTGAACTATGCAAGGGTTATACTATCATAAAAAATGGGCTCAAAGGTTTTCACACGGTGATAAAGGTGATTTCAAAAGATGCGCAGCTAACACAGAGCAAAAGGATTTTATGTAGCAAATGGCAACAAGAGGGTTTGCGTAGCGAGGAAACTTGCACAATGTTTGCATAGTGAGGGAGATCATTTATGTAGAAGGGAGCTTTGAAGTTTTCTTGGGAGACTATGGCTTATGCACAGGTCATGACTGCAATGAAAATATATAAAGGGTGGAAAATACAGATACATGAGCGGATAAGGAGTGGATTTCAAAAGAAATTACTTTCACAAAGATGACAAGACCTATCAAACCGATTTGAGTAACTTTCACAACAAATTTGAGGAGCGCACACCTTGTTGAAACTTTCCAATAGTACAATGACATGGAGTGTAATCATGTCCCTTTTTTTACCTCATCAGATGTGATGACAAGCCATGATACCTCCTTTGATATGACCTTCAACCCTAATCTATGACTCGACCTTGACACATAATTCCCCAATTTGTGACATGATTTTAAACTTAGGGACACAAGGACCTTTACAAATCTTCAACATGATGGAATCTTATATCCCTTGATGGTGTATCATGAGATAGATACAACACTTTTCTACTCAACCTATGACTTAACTCTCTATTGACATGCATATTATATTTTTTGACCAATCACTTTATGAAAAAAAATATTACTATGACTCATTTAGGAATCCCTTGTTCTTCCCAAGACCAAGGCATGACTCTGAAAACTCTGGACAAACCTCTATCTCTAGCTATGAAAATCATGGTGCTAACAAGTGGCTCCAATGGGGATGCTATCCTCCATGTGAGGTATAAAAAAGAAGTAGACCATGTGCCTGATCCATTGGGATGTTCACAAGCCATATATTGTGACCTACAACTTGCTCTGGCCTATGACCTTCCCCTACTGCAACCAATCTGCAATCCAAACTGTATATGACAAACTAAAATCTAGAATACTATTAAAAAACGATGCTCGGAATGTTGAGCTTATTAGCAGACCATTTCCTACTCTAATTTTTTGGAATGATTGCAATAAAAAGTTATAGCAAACTTCCAATGCAACTACTCAATAAAATGGAAACTTGATTGAAGCATGCATTCAACCCCTCCAAACATGGATGATTTTAGGGGCTAAATTTCGGTCATGGGCTAATTTTCCATGGTTTTTCCAAAAATGAGATTCGCTATTTTAAAAATGATTCGCCCAAATTCTATAGGATAAAATTATTTTACCTTAAAAATCACCAAAATTTTATAAAAACTATATAAAAACCTTAGAAATTTGAATATTTTTACAAAACTATCACCAAACATTTATATTTGATATATGAAGGATAAGAAATATTCGCCAAGGTTTCTACATTTTAAAATAAATTTTCATCCTTAAAATCATCCTTCCCTCCAAACAGAAAACAAAATTGAATCTGTGACAATTCTTACCATCATTGGAAACCGTCTCTTTTGATCATGAAAACAATAAAAGTCACTTCCTCTGATAATTCCAACAAAAATGAAAACGGGTCCTTCAGAGTATACATAAATATCTCTTGTTGATCAATAAGAAGGAAATAATGAATATGATCTTTGGACACTGCTCCCTGTTCAAGTCCTTCATTGTGAATGTCATGAGTATTTCCAAATAAGAAAGAAACAATTTGTTTGTCATTGTTCTCATTTACAAGGAAAAAAAATGAATATTCTTGAAATATTTGAAAATAAACAACCACATCATGTGCTACAAGAATGTCCCAAAGTGGTTCTTCTTGTGATTCAACAAGAAAGCCATCTGGATTTTCTATAATTTCTGAATTTGTGGATGTGAAATCCTGAATAACATTCTTAATTTCTAAAGAATCTATGAAAGCAACTTCTTCCTCAATATCTTGTTGCAAATTTAAAGTGCAATTGTCAGGTAAGGGAGAATTGATTATCATATTATGTTTCCTATCATGTTTTTCCTCCTGTGACTCAATTTGAAGACTGTTGGATATAGGCTTATTACCTAAATTGTTTTTACATATAGTTTCAAAAAAGGAAGGGAGCAACGAACAATTTTTTTGACTACTTTGATTTTTTTCTTTATCAGACAAACACTGACAAACCTGCTGCAAATCATCTTCAAGCTCAGATGATGGAACATGAATTTGAATACCAATATATTTATTTTCTTCATTGAAAGTTGAGGAAGGTACTATGTTTTGTTGAAAACCTTGTTGGATATCTTCATAAAGTTCCGGAGAAGGAAAATGACTTTCAACAACAAGTTCTTGATCAACTTCATTTTTAGCCAAAGGAGCTATTGTTTATTGTTGGGATAAATGTTCATAAAGAGCCTCTATAATTTTATCATTCATACACTCTTCATCACCAAAAGAGTTTTCAAGGTTTTGAATGAAACTTTCACAAAATTCACAGTAATCCTCAAACACCAAGAAAATAGAATCAGATTCTCCATAATACTTAAAGAATGTTATGTGGAAATCCTTAAGAGAGTATAGGCTAAATGGTTTTAAGTCTTCATACCATAATATTGATTTCCCCTCTAGAGTAGCCATAAACATTTTCATCAAACAATCCTCATGAAATTCAATCCCCATCTTACATATGTGCATGTGAAATTTAATCAAGTGCAAGGAAGCATCATCTCCTTTCCCATATTTGGATTTAGGAAAATATTTTTTCCAATCTATACAAGGAAGGCGATTTGGAAAACCAGGAATGTGAGATCAATTCATTGGAGCATACCTTGTAGATATGGAATCTAATTTGGCCCAGTGGAGTCACCATGAAAAAACTGAAGTTTGATTTCCTATGAAAAATGGAGTCACTAGGTGTTATAAGACTAAATTGATCTACACATGCATACCTGGTTTTTGGCCCTCTTACTTGCATTTTTTGCCAAGCCATCATTGAGTTGCTCTTCTAAAAAACCCATTTTTTGAAGATGTACTCACCCTGCACCAATATTTTCTGGGTACATACACTTGCTGCACCACTGTAGCCCATGTACATATGGATGTTGCACCACTACAGCCCGTGTATACTTGAAAAAGTTGCAAAAAATAAAAAGTTGCAAGGAATTCATTGAGATTACAGGCTATTGGGTAGTTTCCCAACTAATCCACCTCCTATAGCCCATCACCCAACTGAATAGCCATCATATTGTCACATAAAAGGAGGTATTGGGGTCTCATTTTACATCTAGACATAAGAATAGTGAAACTCTGCCCATTTCACATCCCCTCCTTGCCCAAGTCATTGCAGCCCTTTTGTGAAAATTTCCTCTGCATTCCCCAATTATCCCTTCTTCCTCCATCATAACCCATTCACTTCCCAAGAAGATATCAAAAGGTTTAGAGGAGAATCCATACAAAAGTGCACTTGGAGCTTGGTGAAGAGGATACCGGACCAAGTTCGTGGAGCAGTAGCCAGATTTGATTATAAAATACCTATAATCATTGAGTTATCAATAAAAGAACTACTTTTCCTGTCCCAAATCATGGTGTATTGAATGCTTTTATTGGTTTATGTTCTAACATCTAAACCTAATTTGTATATGGAATAGTATGATTTTCATGTGTTTTTTGTCAATATTTGGATGCAGACCAGCCCTGGGAGGAGGCGTGCAGTCAACATAACTTCCAAGTGCGAGGAGGTCATCACCAGATGCAGAGTAGAGGTATAGTTACCCGACCTTCCTCATATTTTATTTTCTTGTATGAGTTTTGGGTATGTTTGGGGTAGTTAGAGAAGTATTTGAATTTTAGACGGTTAATCGATATGCCTACATTCTAAACCCTATTGTAGTCATAGGGGGGTTTTTCCCACTAGAAGAATTGGCGACCATACTAGGGAAGCCTCTAGGGTTTTAGGGGATTTTCAGGTTGTTTGATTGTTTTTTCTTCCTTTCTAGTTTATGTTGAGTCTTCTGAGTCTTTTAAGGGATTCTGGTCACATTCAGGTGCCATACTAGCTCTCCCTGCCCTTTAAGTCTGTTTGTTTTATTTCTTTTTTGAGAGAATACAGAGGTGTACGTGCCCTGTTGTGGGTCAATTCACGTACATATGTGCCCTACTTTATAGAAAACCCGTGTACATGTGCAGGATGCTTAAGAATACCTGGCTTTTGGCCCTCTTACTTGCACTTGTTTCCAAGCCATCACTGAGTTGCTCTTCTAAAAAACCCATTTTTTGAAGATGTACACACCCTGCACCAATACTTCTTGCGTACATACACTTGTTGCACCACTACAACCCACGTACATACACATCCTGCACCACTATAACCCACGTATACTTGCAAAAGTTTCAAAAAATAAAAAATTGCAAGGAATTCGTTGAGATTACGGGATATTGGGTAGTTTTCGAACTAATTCACCGCCTATATCCCATCACCAAACCGAATAACCATCCTTTTGTCATATAAAAGAAGTTGTTGGGGTCTCGTTTTACATCTAGACATAAGAACAATGAAACTGTGCTCATTTCACATCCCTTCCTTGCACAATTCATTGCAGCCCTTTTGTGAGAATTGCCTCTGCATTCCCCAATTAGCCCTTCTTCCTCTATCAAACACATTCACTTCCTAAGAAGAGATCAGAAGGTTGAGAGGAGAATCCATACAAAGGTGCACTTCGATCTTGGTGAAGAGGATCCTAGATCAGGTTCATGGAGAAATAGTCGGCTTTGATTGTAAAAGGTATAATCATTGAGTTATCAATAAAAGAACTACTTTTCCTGTCCCAAATCATGGTGTACTGAATTATTTTATTGGTTTATGTTCTAACATCTAACCCTAATTTGTATATGGAATAGTATGCTTGTCGTGTGTTGTTTTTTAATCTTTGGATGTAGACCAACCCTGGGAGGAGGCGTGCAGTCAACATAACATCCAAGCATGAGGAGGTCATCATCAGACACGGAGTAGAGGTATAGTTACCCGAACTTCCTCATATTTTCTTTTCTTGTATGAGTTTTGGGTATGTTTGGGGTAGTTATAGAAGTAGTTGACTTTTAGAAGTCTCATTGATATACCTACATTCTGAACCCTAGTGTAGTCATAGGTTTTTTTTCCCGCTAGCAGAATTGGTGACCATACTGGGGAAGCGTCTAGGGTTTTAGGGGATTTTTGGGTTGTCTGATTGGTTTTTTTGCCTTTCGAGTTTCTTTTGAGTCTGCTGAGTGTTTTAAGGGATTTTGGTCACCTTAAGGTGCCATACCAACTCTCCTTTCCCTTTAAGTGAGTTTTTTTCTTTCTTTTTTGAGAGAATACAAACGTGTAGGTGCCCTACTGTGGGTCAGTATGCATACATATGCAACCTGCTTTATAGAAAACTCATGTACATACATAGGTTTCTTAAGAACTAGAAGCGTACTTGGTTCAAGGAATATTTTTTAAAGAAGAGGCAGTCAACCTCTTTCTTGATTGAGGTTTTACTTCTCAGGGTTCCTTGATATTGTTCAAAATCTCTGTTTTTTGCAGTAATAGCTTGGGTTAGATTTCAGATTGCTTGTCTTTTTAAATTTTCTTGTGTTTACTTCTGAAAGGGGTTTTAAACAAGTCTTTTGAGTGATTAATTTACCTATTCAATTTATTTTTTGATTCCCTACGATCCGTAGTCAGATAAAGATCTTTTTCAGTCGTGTATTGTTCTTATTTTTAAACCTTTTGTTTTCTTTGATAAAAGAGAAAAACGATTTAGTTCAATTTTTCTATTTGAAGCAATTTTCAAAAACAAAGATTTTTCCTTTTCAATTTGGTTAAGTAGTCGGAGTTAGTTATTTTACTATAATAGGAAAAAGAGTTCATTTTTTAAGTTCTTTACTGATTTGTTTAAACTTGAGTAGCTCGTAGTCGAGCAAAATTTTGTTTTAGGTCTTCTTTTTAAAGATCTTGAAAAAGTTAGTTATGGAAAAGTTGGTTACAAAGAGTTAGTTGTAAATCTTTACTTTTGACTAGAAGTAATTTTGCTTTCATAGTTCATCTTTTTCTCCTCTTTTCGTCTCTCATAAACATCACTAGCTTCACTTCCATATCCTTTGAGTTAACAAAACCATTAAAACGAACACTAAATCTAAAATTAAGTAGACTTTTATGTTTATAGGGTCAACCAAATAGTTTAGGGTTAGGGCCTTGAATTAGGTTGGAGAGGAAACTCTTCAAGGCCGGTAAACAAACATTGGAGTCAGAGCTAGGGAGTGTTAAATTCTAGTGATGTTAAAGTTATCTTGGACCCCCCTCTAACACAGAGACTAAACATGAGGTCGCATGAGGAAAGGCAACATAGCTAACCCGTCCAAAGCCATACTAAACGTAGTGGGGAACACATATTGGGGATCTATCGTGGGATACTATCACTTGCATTTTCCTACAGAGCTTTGTGGACCTCGAATCCATTTTAGATTCTCAGTTGTCTTCCATACCATTTTCTTTCGATACCCTTGGTAGGTTTCGGACTTGTTATCCTACTCATTGTGATCCACGTGACTGTTGATTGTACCTGCTTGGGGACTGTTTGCGAGCTGGAAACTTAGTTTCCCGTTTTCTAGGGACTTACACAAGTGACTGCGAGGGTATACCACGATACCTAGGGAAGACGTAAGGTCACACTTTGTAGAGTATAACCAAAGGGTGCTTCATAGTTTGATTTGCACTTACATTAGTAAGTTTCTCTAGCGTTGGTTGGCATAACTGTTCTTCCAACTGGATAGTCATTTCCTTGGTTTATCTTATAGGATTTTTTCTAGTGTGTTATTGGTTTTAAACGCTAGTTAAAGTCTTACTGTTTTGCTGATATTTTCACAAAGTGGAATATCAAGAGCTCCATTGTTCGCGAAGGCTTCAGGGCCTGCCTCCAGTTGCATTAGAGCCCCTAACACCGCCATTACAACGAATACTTGACCAACAAGGGTCATTCAAAGTGACCGGGCTGCACGAAACTATGCCTGAGCCCACTCCGATAGGAGATTACTCGAATCCAGAGGAACATATTGTTTCTGACCTTAGAGAAGAATCTCTTGGGATTTTCAACCCTCCTATCACTGACTTGTCGGTGCCAATATTGGTACAAGTTGTCCCTCTGAGGGTAACACCTTACGAGCGTTAGATAGTTCTACAAGCAACTATAGAAGGAAATGCTTCTACTTCATCCAAGAGTCCTCATACTCCCATTTCAGCTACTACCACAGGGCTCATGTTTCCTCCTAACCCACCTTCGTTGGTATGAACCACAGTGGTCTGATACCATCATTTGCGGTGACTACTACTCCATTTTTGTAGAGTGCTCGACTTCGATTCACATTCCATCCTTTCCTACTCCAGCTTACAGACCATGGGTCTGGGGGCAGGGAGCTCCAATTCTCCCATGCAATGGTATATTTGGGGTACCTCAGTCTCATATAATGATATCCCTTATGGTGGGGGTCACATACCTCCTCTACCCCCCTCGCTCGATAATGATTTCCAACAACTTATTGGGTCGAGTGCTAACTACGGCTTGTTTGGAGCAGGCGGTTTAGGACCTTCATCTTACTCTATGCTAGTGGGATCCATTTCATTATCTTTGTTCAATGTGTTTGGTAATAAATCTTTTTCTTCGGCTGGCACCTCGGTTGGGGGCAACCCCAGTTTTGGACAACACAATTCTATGCAGGGTACTATTCCTACACAGGGGGAAAGTACATGAGTCTTCTCCTTACAAGGACTTTGGAATCCTTGGTAGGGATCAGTTCCCTCATAATGGATGTCGGTCGGGGGAAACCCCTTCCATGGTCAATGGAACCCTGGGCTGGGTTCAGTACCTATGCCCGCCAAATTGACTAGGGGCATCCCCATCTAAAATCCTTGGAACACAATGCAAGGANTAAATCTTTTTCTTCGGCTGGCACCTCGGTTGGGGGCAACCCCAGTTTTGGACAACACAATTCTATGCAGGGTACTATTCCTACACAGGGGGAAAGTACATGAGTCTTCTCCTTACAAGGACTTTGGAATCCTTGGTAGGGATTAGTTCCCTCATAATGGATGTCGGTCGGGGGAAACCCCTTCCATGGTCAATGGAACCCTGGGCTGGGTTCAGTACCTATGCCCGCCAAATTGACTAGGGGCATCCCCATCTAAAATCCTTGGAACACAATGCAAGGAGAAATCCATGCCCAACCAATGTCGTCCAGCTATGGGAGTCAATCGATGATTTCCCAGTAAATTTAGTTTTTGTATGCTGGTCAAGGCCACGGTTTCTACCAAAACCCTGGCCAACAACCCATATTTTCTTGGAAACCTGGTGCCAGTCAAACTCCAGGACCCCTTTTTCATGTACATACTACCCAACCCAAAATACCGTTTCTAGCAATGCTACATTTTCTAGACTTGTCAAGGTTGCTTAACGACCCTATTTTTCATGATCCACATTGGCCTCCTATTCCGACTAATTTTCCCTCCGATATTCCAAATTTGAAGGCAAGCCTGGAGAAGACCCAAGTGATCATGTGACAAAATTCCACTTATGGTGCTCTTCCAACTCACTGCGAGATGACTCCATACAATTGCACCTGTTTCAACACAGTCTTATCAGTGATGCCGCAAAATGGTACATCGAGCTCGACCGCTCAAGATATTCTTACTTTAGTGACTTGGCAATGGTCTTCCTAAACCATTTCCAACTACCCGTGATATACAATGTTGACACCCAGTTGCTGGCCAACTTTGAGAAGACTAAGGCTGATCATATCATAGTTCACATCCAAGAATGGAGACATCGGAAGAGCTTGATTAAGGTACAGGTCCCACCGAATTTCTTGCTGGAGTGGTTCCTAAAGTCTTTGGCACCAGTTTTATCCAAGGACATTGCAACTTCAGGAGTGGTTTTAGAGGATGAGGTGATAATGAGAGTAAAACATCTCAAACTAATTTACTCTCAGTCTGTCTTACTCTATGAGATATTTCCATATGCACCACAGTCCATCCTCAACAAGGCCAAACAAAATTATGGACCACATGTCGATGGTATAGTTGGTTCAGGACAAGGAAATTCCACTGATCTATTGTCAAATCAATTGCAACAATTGTCGATACAAATGAAAAAAACCAGATAGAGCTCTAGTTCGTTTGTTCCACCTATCCTAACATCATATGTACATAGTGTGCAGTCGACGAACCTGAAGGCCAATCAACAGGATGAAGGAAGGAAAAATCAACGAAAAAAGAAGGGTAAAGGGGATAAGAATCCTATTAAAAATGTTGGTGGGGGAAACACAGAGAATAGAAAGTCGTAGTATCTATGTAACCTTTGCATGAAATACCATCTGACTCACTTGTGCCCTCTACTTGCGAAGGCTCAAAAGCTATTGGAGCAACAAAATCCTGTTGTGTTGATGAACCCATTCCCACATGGGAAAAACATGGCTCAAGCCTCAACATCTTCAAGAATGGATGGGGGCAATCAAAGACCCCCCATGTCTACTGGTAATACCTCGGCCACAAATGTTTACATGTTGAAAGGTGACACTCATATAGTGACCAGGTCCTGAGATTAAAACATTCCAGAAACTATCGAAAAGGGTAAATAAGCCAGAAACCCACCAGTTCCTCTCCTGATTGAAAATACATTGGGAAAAACAATGACACACATCCCCAAAGGTACGTTCAAGAAATATTCACATAATCTGAACGTGAGGGACACCCAGAATTAATATGTTGTGGAGGATTTAGCACAAACCCCTTGCGCTATGTCTTCTTTGGAGGACCTCTAGAGCTTCCCTTCACAGAGAAAGGCTTTGTTATCCGCCTTGGGATTTGTAGATAATTGTAACCCGGGAGCGATCGTTCTCGATCCAACCTAATTGAAACCTCTTCTTACTTATCACGTTGTGTTTCATATAGTAGTGGCTTACACCATGAAATATTTTACATGGAATATCTTCCTCACGGTGGTTGGTGATGGCACCTCGACTTGCGTGATTTCTCTGGCGTGTTGGAAGGCCATCAGAAAACCCATTGTTTCTCCGTCACCTACATTGCTTACGGATTTCAATGATCGTGCATTCAAACCAGATGGAATCATTTCTTCTTTCCCCATGAAGTTAGGAGGACAAACCATTTGCATCGAAGTTGAAGTGGTCGATGCACCTCTCGACTACAACCTTTTCTTAGGAAGGAGTTGGACCTATGCAATGAATGCAGTGGTTGCTACAGTCTTTCAGCTATTGTTGTTTCCACACGAGGGCCAAATCGTGACCATTGACCAATTTTATTCTCTCGTCCCGACCCTTCATCAGGGGCATCCACGATCCTGATGATTGATAACCATCAACCCATCACCATCAATATAGGGGTTGGTTTGTGTCCATCGTTGATGGGTACTTTCGATTACTTGCCTCCTTCTGGTGATGCCAAGCTTATATTGGTTGCCCCTGACCAACCTAGAGCTGAAAATTATCAATTGTTACCATTTCACACGACTTACTTTCATGATTTGTGGACTCTTCCTTCCCCATCGACATTGATGGAAGAAACGAGACATTCTAGAATTTCCATGCCCTTGTCCACAACAAACGTTGCATACAACATTTTTCAAATAGTTGGCTTAGGTTGATGGAAAATTGGTATGGATTTTTTGTTGTCATTGATGTCAACCATTGGAGATTGATATTGTAGATTGATGTCAACCCTTAGTGATTAATGTCAACCCTTGGAGAAATTCTGGTAGCGAATTCCGGTAGCATAAAGGTTTGGGTAATGGACCCAAGTTTGTTTGATGTATAGTGTTATGAGTTTTAATATATTTGAAGGTAATACTATTCTAGATGGGTATTACATGTCATGCCATTTCTGGTGGTATGTGGAACATCACAAAACTCCTCACGGTTAGAGAGTTATGGCCATGTGAAGTTGGAGAACCCAGGTTTGAGTAATGGACCCAAGTTTGTTTGATGTATAATGTTATTAATTTTGATATATTTGCAGGTAATAATATTATATATGGATAGTACATGTCATGCCATTTCTGGTGGTATGTGGAACGTCACATAACTTCTCACAGTCTGAGAGTTATGGCCTTATGAATTTGGAGGACCCTCATATGTTGGCTTGAAGCCCCAAAAGGTCAAAGAAGTCAAAGTGCTTGCAAAGAATAAATTATTTAAATAATAAAGTGAAGTGACAAAGTCAAAAAGTATTATTTAAATAATAAAGTGAAGTGACAAAGTAAAAGAGGATTATTTAAATAATAAAGTGAAGTGACAAAGTAAAAGATGATTATTTAAATAATAAAGTGAAGTGACAAAGTCAAAGAGGATTATTTAAATAATAAAGTGAAGTGACAAAGTCAAGGAGGACTATTTAAATAATAAAGTAAATGAATAAATTCTAATTATGGAAAGTGGTTAGAAGTGGGTTATCCCTAAAATAAAGAAATTGGGCTAAGATGGTTAAAAGGTAACCCCTTGAGGAAGCTACATGAAAGTATAAATAAGAGGGAAGACTCTCTCATTTTAAATCACACTTGAGAATATTGAATATGTACAGGTTATTGAGGTAACCAAAGGATATATAAGACACATTTCGGAGGGAAGGTGAAGTAAAGAAGGCTGAAATTCAAGGGAGGATAAATTCTTTTGATGATACTTTCTAAGGTATGTTATTTAGAGGTCATCTCACCATTTTCGCAATAACTTTTTTTCTAGAATGATTCAGACTGTGAAATTGAGAGGCCATTGACGAAACATATCCAAGTAGTTGTGGTACGAATTTCCTCTTGTGGGTCGCTGTATTTTTGGAGTTACACTTCATGGAAAATAGGGTTTGTGGCTAGTCCTGAAACAAGTCTAAAATAAGTGTTCGGGTAAAAACGTCATAACATTTTCATAACAAATCCAAATTCAGTAAGAAAAAATGTGTTGGTTAGAGTACAATCTATAGTATTCCATGCACAATTTTCAGATCCATACAACAAATATTTCGTGCGGGCCATGCTCTACAAGTTTTCTCTATAGAATAAGACAAAATTCAACAAGGTATGCCATTTTTGCTATAACTCCTTTTATGAGAGGTTCCAAGTAGTGACACCTCGAGGAATTGCATAAAACACACTGAATACCATTGTGTACTATTTTCATATCTTTATTCATTACACGTACATAGTTATGATTATTTCAAGTTAGGGTTGTTGAATAATCCAAAACTAGTCATGTGAGACTAAAGTAAAGTTTGATGAAAATGCTAGTCTCTTGTTGTTGAAGCTAAGGAAGTTTTACAGGTATGTGATCATATACGTCAGGTATATTATAGAGTTAAAAATTAGATTTGGATAATGAAATTGATGATGGATTTTGGTTAGGGTACATGTTGGGTACATGGTCGAGACAAGTAGTTTATCAGTTGGCACATACATGAGGTGTATAGTTGATGATGTTGGTACATATTGATGAGTCATAATTGATGAGTAGTTGATACATGATTGGTACATACTTTGTACATGGTTGAAGGAACTTGTTAGTAGTATTGTTGACACGTGGTTTATGGATGATGTAGCATACTTGTAATGGTATATTATTAGAAGCACATATTGATCTTGGTGATGATTATGAGTTGTTGTGTTATGCTTGGTTGATGCACATCTTTGAGACTTGTCTTGGTGATTGATATGGGTGAGCATATTTGATTTGGTTGATAATATTGATGAGATAGGTTTGTTTTATAGGTTTTTTGGATATTTTGTTGTGACAAGTTATTCGTACAGGTTTGGTGCATGGTTGATGCACTTATTCATGTTATAGGTTGAGGTACAGGTTGGTGCATGGTTGATGCACTTGTTTATGGTAAAAGTTGATTATATGTTGTTTGTTACAGGTTGGTGCATGATTGATGCACTTGTTTATGGTACAAGTTGATTACAAGTTGAGGTACAAGTTGATGCATGGTTGATGAATGGTTTAGGTGATTGGTACAGGTTGTTTGGTGCAGGTTGGTTGGTATAGGTTTACAACAATATATCTCACAGTGATAGTGTGATAGTGGTTCCATCATTCTACTTATACATCAAGGGGGTTGGATGGGGAAAGTACAGGTGGTTGTAGCCAAAGAACATAGGGGGTTGTATCATCCTTCTGGTTGTAGCCAAAGAATTGGGGAGTTTGAGCTTCCCTCAGGTTGTAGCCTGAGAAACTAGGGGGTTGGAGTCTCCTTCCAGTTGCAGCTAGAAAACAAAGGAATTTGGTGCTCCCAATGAATGTAATTCTTAAAGACATATAAGAAAAAACATTATGTGGTTTTCTCCCACTTTGGGTTTCCACCTAAAACATTAGTGTACTTTGTATGTGTGTGATTGCTCATTTGTTCATTGTTTATTTACTTTGCAACTATTGGATGATAATTCTACATTAATATAACAATTTCATTTTATGGTTAAAAGGATTATACTTCTCTATTATTGATTCATCCCCCTTCTTATTAATTCAATAATTGGTATCAGAGTTGGTTCCTTTAGGAAACAATTTAACCACTGGAAGGAGATCATGGATTATTCTGAGAATAGAGTGCCAATGTTTAATGGTCAGAATGTTTTTAAGTATAAGATGTGGAGCAGAAGGACATAAGTATTTTTACAGGCACATGGACATTATATTTGGCTATCAGTTGTTACAGGATACGATATTTCAAAAAGGGAAAAGACTGCAGCCAAGAAGGAATTGAAGAAGAATAACAAAATAGTAATGGATTTCATTTGGGAAGGATTACCTGATCTGGTAAGAGAAAAGGTTGGTAAATATTCATCAGCCAAAGAAATTTGAGATAATTTACATGACATATATTCTTCACTAATCACAGATTCAGAAAACACCAAAGAAGATGCAAATATAGAACAAGAGGAAAGATGCTCATCACGTCAGACAAATTCAGAAGAGGAAGAGTATGAAGAAGGTAAATTTTATTACAGAGAAAAATCGATCAATGCAATTGAATATCTAAAGAAAGAAAGATAAGAAAACAAGTCATCAAAGAAAGAATTGATGAAGCAAAAGGAAAGTGTTCAAGGTTCCTAAAAAGATCAACAGGTCATCAAGAATTTAAGAGCTCAACTAGAAGAGGCTAGAATAATTGAAGAAACTCTAGAATATCAAAAGAAATGTTTAGAAGCCAACATAGCAACAAAAAATGAAGAAGCATAAAAGAGAGAAAAGATACTGATGGATCATCTCAAGGAAATAACCAATGACTTAAACCAACTTGAGGTAGAGTTTGGTCAAGAAGAGAGAAGACTGGAAGAAGAAATAATTACATTGAAAATCCAACTTGAAGAAGCAAATAGAACAAAATAGGTCATGAACTCTCAGATAATGAAGAAAGAAGAAGAGGTTGAGAATATTGAAGAAGAATTTGTCACACTAAGCGTCAAAATCATCAATCTCAACAAGAACATTGATGATACAAAAACATCCACATCAGTTGTAGAGAATGAAGAGAAACACTCTACGTTGCTAGAAAAGAAGAATGAAGAAAATAGAAAGAGTTATGCAGAAGTACTCAAAGGAAGGAATCATGGTCAACCATAATCTAAGAAAACTAATAAAGATACATCTTCAAGAATACCATCCATGTTCAAGCCACAAAGAAGCTTTAATCATGATTAGGATTATTCAAGGAAAACATTTAGAAGGACTACACCACAAAGATCATTCACTCCCAGGTATGAAAATTTCTTTTATGGACATTGTTTTTATTGTATTAACTTTGGACATAAGGTTGCATATTGCAGGGATTATAAAAGAAATGTTCAAGAAAGAAATGCCTATGTGGCCCCACGTAACATTGAATGTTACAAATGTCATAACTATGCACACATAGCTCATGATTGTAGAAGCATGATCGATACTTCCATGAAAGAGAACATTGATATCAGATATAAGAAAATATGGATAAGAAAACAGGAAGAACAGGTGAACAAAGACCAGGTTCCATAGATCGTAAGATTGGCAATAAAACAAGATGAAGAAAAATATGGAGAGAAAAACAAGGATGTCAGATATAGAAAGGTTTAGAAAATACATGAAAGAAAAGAAGGACAAACAAATAAGGAACATGTTCAAGAGATTGTACTTTCAGGTATTGTACTGAAAGATGAATCCATAGATAGAAATAAATAAGTTAGATCTCAGAGAGATGATGAATCTACCAATGAAGATGATGATGAATACACATCAGAGAAATAATTGTTCTAAGCCATCCAACTTAGAGACTCCCATGTAATAGAATATTAGGCATGGGGAGTCTATGTGATAGTTGTGATAAACCAAAGAACCATCCTTCAAGAAGCTTGCAAATTTTGAGAAGACATATCCAAACAAGTCAACTAGCAGAAGTTCAGTTTGATAGATTAATTAAGACTTCGTGATAGTATAGTGATAAATCGACCAACATTATGGACAGTTGTGCAAGTAGAGTATGTTAAGCCCTAATATTGGCTCATTACCCATTAATTGGGGCATATTACATTAGTAATGTTAGTTTATTTATGTTGTCTTTATTCCATTAGTTGTAATTATACCTCCTAGTCTTCTATATATACCAAGGAGACATTTTCATTTGGAATCATCTTGGAATTGTACATTTATGTGGGCATAAGGAGGTTTCCCCCTCGAAGAGGCTTATTATCTGAATTTCTCTCTTTTTCAAGGCGTTGAGTACTTATTTTGAGGTTTTTCTATGCTATATTGATATTTGGTTCTTAACATATGGTATCAGAGCTCAAGGTCTTGGGGTTTCACTGCTACATCTGAGACACCTTGGAATTTTTTATATAACTTGTTTTCTAAAACATTTCAGAAGGAACGTCTTGGAGGATATTTAGTACATGGATCAAGGTACGTTGGGTTAAAATTTCATCTCCCGAGGGCTTATAATTTCGGAGATACAGCCTGTGCAAGATAGGGTTGTGGAATCATCTTGAATTGAGTCATTGCGGAATTTTCACTATAAAATTTGTTCTGTAATGTTTCAGACCCTAAACACCAACAAATATTCACAGAAATTAGCAAGGTATCTATGGTAAAAATTTCATCTTCTGGGTCATCTTACATTTGTATATACACCTTGTGGAAGATATGGTATCTGACTAGTCCTATTGACTAGTCTCAAGAAGGTGTTCCAGGTAAAACAATCATAACTTCTTCCTAGAGTACCCAAACTGAGTGAGATTGGTTGCATTGGATAGTGGAGAGTCTGTAGTATTTCTGGTATGAGTTTCAAAATTGTATATCAATTATTTTGTGCGGGGCACGCTATACAAGTGACATCTCCCGGAAAGGCCAAAAATCAGCAAGTTGTGAGGAATTTACCATAAATTCCACTTGGCACATCCAATTTTGATCAGACCTGTGGCATTGTAGAGAAGAAATATCAGAGAAATATAAAAAATAAGATTTTATACCCATAAGGGCCAAAACATTGGAGATACAGTAGATGAAATATTGTCTAGAAGAACCACCTCAAAATCAAGGTTCAAAAGTGATACTTGGCCAACATGCCACCCAAAAAGGGAACTTAAACACCAAATAAGCCTCCAGATAATCCTACATGGACTCTTGATGAAGGTGAAGAAATGCGTAGGGACATAAATTATTTATAAAACAAGACAATAACAAAAGATGAGCTACAAGAGATGATGGAGGGTTTAAAAGGGGAGATCATGGAAGGATTGAAAAATTTCATAATAGAGAGGACACCTGAAAGTGAAAATGTATCCCATGAAATTCATGATGAGGACACAAGGGAGGTGAATCAAGAATGGATAAATTCCAACTTTGGGTTGAAGACCAATCACATTACTAAGATCGATATGAGGAAGTTTGATGGCAAGGACCTGGGTTGAAGACCAATCACATTACTAAGATCGATATGAGGAAGCCGATGCTACACCCAACTGTTACGGATGCCTCCAGATATAGGAGCAATTATTTGATCTACATAATGTGCCACATACACAAAAGGTATGAATTTCTTATTTACATTTAGAACCCCAATCAATTTGTATGGTATCTATGACTTTGTTCTCAGAAATCACCTGCCACTTCAGTACCATTTAAGAAAATGATAGCACACTATGAGGATACAAGGAGCAATACCTTCAGCCATTGAGAATATTGAACATAAAGGTAACAAATATTCTATAGGAGCACTTGATTGATCATTCATAGGAACTTTTAAAGGATAACATTCAACATGAGGTTCTCCTTTGGGGAACCCAAATAATTGGAGAAAGCATTTAAGGCAACAAATTTTGAAAGTAAAAATATGGCTATGACTACTAGAAGGGACCAATCCCAACATCTATAGAGAGAATAATTCTCCTTCTCTCTAAAACACTCAACCTACAAGGTTGACACCTCAACAATTGGAGTGAGAAAAGAAAAGGTTTATGCTTTAATTGTGACAACAAGTATAGTAAGGGACATAAGTGGGAGAAGAAATTATTCTACATAGATTGTGAAGAGGAGGAAGAAGAACAAGAACTATCTCAAGATGAAACGTAGAAGAAACTTCATCTGAAGATTTCCACCCCACGATATCGTAATGCATTGGTTGGAATTATCACCCTCAAACCCTCAATATCAAAGGATATGAACAAAACGAAAAAGCTAATAGTCCCAATTGATTCTCGAAGTACTCATAATTTCATTCACTATAAATTAGCCAAAGCCTTCAATTGCTTTGTATATCCACGCCGAAATTCAATTAATGATGGCAGATGGAGGAACCATCAATTTCTCGGAAAACGAATAAGATCAATATTACTATGGGGGAATATGTAATGAATAATCCAATGATTTCTATACCCATGGGTGGTGTTGATGTTGTAATAGGAATCCAATGGTTACAATCATTAGGAACAAGTATTTTTAATTTTCAAGAACTTTTCATGAAATTCTCATTAGAAGGAAAATAAATTATTAAGAGGTATCATATGGAAACCTGGTAAGGTGATAACTTCTAATGGCATGACAAAATTCATTGAAAAGGGCATCGCGTTATTGCACAACCATGCTCACCAAATGTTCAAACATCTAAGCCATCTATTCCTCAAGATCTCCAAGAGATCATTGATAAGCATTCCAAAGCATTTGAAGATATTCCCTAAGGTCTTCCAATCTAATCGAAATCATGATCATGAATTTCACCCCACTGGAGGTTCCTCCCAACATCAGCCACATATACCCCTTGTTCTAAGAGTGAAATTGAGTTCATGGTTGAGTTAGAGTCGTTAGAGGCTGCATTATTATACCTAGCCAAAGTTCTTACTCTACACTAGTGGTACTGGTATATTCAAGAAAGATATCTCATGGCATGCCATGTTCACAGTGTTGGGTATGTGTTGTATTCCTTTCATGTGTGTACGCCACGATACCATTAACCCGCCTCACGCTTTTTGCTATTTTAGTGGATTTGTAAATTAATCCCGGATTAAGGTATTAGGGTTTTTTGTATCTATGGAATACCTAAAACGTTGTATATATTGTGTGGTGAATGGGGAAATTTGATATAATGAAAATAAGAAAGGTTTCCTCCTATTGAGAGCTCTGCATAAAAATCTCTATGCACCAGGTATGGCACGACACTTTTTTGTATTGCTTATATCTATATGCATTGCTTTACTTTACACGTTTGAAACTTACATGTGGTATCGTGAGCTCATTTTTGGCTTTAGAGGGACAACTTTGTTGTTGAGGGTTTGGCTTGGTCTTGATAGATCAAGTTATCTTGGGTCTGTGATAAATTTGGTTTTAGTGGGAGCTTTTGTAGTGAGATTTGAGTAAATAAAGAGGAATGGAGAGCTCATCTAGAATCTAGATAGAGAAGTTCAATGGTAAAAATTTGAGCCATGGAAGCTCAATATGGAGGACCTCTTGTAGACAAAGAACAATGGATCTCTATGGATATTGGTACATGACCTATTGGTACATAGCCTACCAGTACACCATCTACAAGCACACAGACACCGGTACAATAAACCTACCTCAGCATACAAATTACTAGTACACCAAATCGGGTATGTCTAAGGAAGATTGGGAAAAGTTGGAATAAGAGAAAGGAGTATTATTCTACTCTGCCTGGCAGATTCGTTGTTGCTGAATGTCTCAGGAGAATCTACCAAGGAACTATGGGATAAGTTAGTGTTAAGCCCTAATGTTGGCTCCATTACCCTTAATTGGAGAATATTAGATTAGTAATGCTATTTTATTTATGTCGGCTTAGACCATTAGTTGTAATTTAGATTAGTAATGTTATTTTAATTATGTCGGCTTAGCCATTATTTGTAATTATAATTCTAGTCTCCCTATATATACCAAGGAGACATTTTCATTTTAAACTCATCTTGTACTTGAACATTTATGGGGTAAAAGGAGGCTGCCCCCAAGAGGCTTATTATCTTAAAATTATCTCTTTTTCAAGGTGTTGGAGTACTTTTCCGAGGTTTTTCTATGCTAGTATTGATGTTTGGTTCTTAACATATGGTATCGAGCTCAAGGTCTTGGGGTTTCACGCTACATATGAGTACACCGTGGAATTTTCACTATAATCGTTTTTCTACAACATTTCCAGAAGGAACCGCTGAGGGTATTTAGTAGACGGATCAAGGTACATTGGTTCAAAATTCAGCTCCTCGAGGCCTTATAATTTCGGAGATACAACCTGTACAAGCTAGGCTTCTGGAATCATCCTGAAACTAGTCATTGCAGGCATTTCATGAAAACGTTTCAGAATGTTCTTCATAATTCTCTCTCTGAGAAACTGACATAAATTGGGGCATTGTATCTTTGGTAAAAGGTTTTGCTTCTGGGTCATCTTAAATTTGTATATACACCCTTGTGTAAGATAGGGTACCTGACTAGCCCCATTGGATTAGTCTCAAGAAGGTGTTCTGAATAAACAAATTATAATCTCTTCCTATATCCCAAATTGAGTGATACTAGTTTCATTGTATAGTGTACAGTTTTTAGTATTTTGGGTGAGAGTCATAGAATTTTATATCAATTATTTTGTGCGAGTACCGGTACACTGAGACTCCAGCACAACGTTGAGTAAGTTACCTTAAATTCCACTTGTAACATCCACTTTTGATCAGACCTCTGGAATTACAGAAGCAAATATTAGAGAACTCTAAAAGTTTCATACCTAGAAGGGCTGAAATGTGGGAGATATAACAGAATAAATATTGTCTAAAGCGAACCACCAAAATCAAGACTCAAAAGTGATATTTGGCCAACATGCCACCCAAAAAGGGACCTCCACACCAAACAAACCTCCAGAAAATCATAATTGCACTCTTGATGAAGGTGAAGAAATTTATAGGGACATAAATGATTTTGGCTAAAAAAGAAGACAAGAACTAAAGATGAACTATTAAGAGATGATGGATTCAACTAAAGCCAAGATGGATTCAATGGAAGATATTGGATACTAAGATGGATTCAATGGAAGCTAAGATCATGGAAGTAATGAAAAAATTGTGTAATCGCAGAAGACACCCAAAAAGTGAAAATTCATCCTACGAAATTCATGATGAGGACAAGGAAGGTGAATCAAGAATGGAGAACTCCAAATCTCCTATTTGAAGACCAACCATGTTCCTAAGATTGATATGAGGAAGTTTGATGGAAAGCAACCAATCACATGGTTACTTCAAATGGAGCAATTCTTTTGATCTCCATAATGTGCCACATACACAAAAGGTACAAATTGCTTCTTTATATTTAGAATTAATCAATTTGTTTGGTGCATCATGGCTTTGTTCTCGAATCACTCTGTCACTTGGACAATTTTCATGGAAGAAATGATAAACAAGTGAGGATACAAGGAGCAATACTTTTTTTAGCCAATTGATAAATCTCAAGCAAAGGGTTCTCAAGCATCGGTTAATACTGGAGAACTTCCAAAGGTTGGAATATAAAGGTAACCGATATTCCGTGATGAGCACTTGATTGATGTATTCATAGAACTAAAAGGATAACATTCAACATGAGGTTCACTTTGGGAACCCAACCATTGGAGAATGCATTTAAGGTGGAAAGAAATGTTTAAAGTAAAAGTATCGCTATGGCTACTAGAAGGACCTATCCTAACATCTATAGAGAGAACAATGCTCCTTTCCTAAAACACATCAACTCACAAGGTTGACACCTCAACAATTATGGAAAAGAAAGCAAAAGGTTGCTTTCAATTGTGAAAAGAAGTATAGTAAGGGACATAAGTGTGGTGAGAGAAGAAATTATTCTACAGATTGTGAAGAGGAAGAAGAAGAAGAAGAAGAACCATCTCAAGATGAACGTAGAAGCAATTTCATCTAAAAAAGTTGACTCAATTTATATCGTAATGCATTACCGACTCATTAGCACTCCTCAAAACCCTCAAGATTGAAGGATACATAAAAAGAAACGGTAATAGTCCCAATTGATTATGGAAGTACTCATAATTTCATTCACGACAATTGGCCAAAGATCTCAATTGTTTTGCATATCCAAAGACCGTGAGTTTCAAGTAATGATTGCGATGGAGGAACTATCAATTGCTCGTGAAAATAAAATAAGATCAATCTTACTATGGGGAATATGTCATGAATAGTCCAATGATTGCTATACCCATGGGTGGTGATGTTGTACCAGGAATCCAACGGTTATAACCATTAGGAACAATGGCTTTAATTCTCAAGAACTTTTCATGAAATTTCAATATTGAAGGGAAAGAAATTGAGTTAAGAGGTATCATGTGGAAGCTCCCAGAAGGTGATAAGCTCTAACGGCATGACAAAATTATTGAAAAAGGGGCATCAAGGCATTATTGCACAACTATGCTCACTAGATGTCTCCAAAACATCTAAGCCATCTATTTCTCAAGATCTACAAAGGATCATTGATAAGCATTCCAAAGTATTTGAAGATATTCCCAAATGTCTCCTACCCACTCGAAATCACGATCATAAAATTCACCTAATTCACCCGGGAGTGTTCCTTCCCAACATCGTGCCACACAGATACCCTGTCTTAAGAGTGAAATTGAGCGATGGTAGAAGAAATGTTAGAGGTCAATATTAGACCCTAGCCAAAGTTCTTACTCTAAACCGGTGGTAATGGTATTCGCTAAGAAAGATAACTCATGGCGATGTCCAGATTATAGAGAGCTCAACAAGATCACCATTAAAGATAAGTTTCCCCATTCCGATTGATGAATCGTTAGATGAACCACATGGAGCAATCTATTTCACAAAATTCGCTCAGTGTGGTAATTTCACTGTGATCAAAGTTTAAAGGGGAAGAAGATATCCCAAAAACAATAACATTCCTCAACTCATGAAGGCCATTATGAATTTTTTGGTCATGCCTTTTGGCCTTACAAATGCACCTTCCACATTCCAAGGTTGATGAATTCCATTTCAAGCCCTTCCTCTGAAAAAATTTGTGTTAGTATTTTTGATTATATACTAATCTATAGCAAGTCTTGGGAGGATCATCTCAACATGTTGACAAGGTGCTACAACTACTAAAGGAGCAATTAACTATATTATTCCAAACGATCCAAATGTTTCTTTTGGAGTAAAGGAGGTAGAGCATTTGGGTCATATTGTATCTCATGAAGGTGTCACAGACCTTAATAAGATTAAGGCCATGATGGATCCGGGCCGATTCCCAAAGCATTAAAAATCTTAGAGGATTTTGGTTTGACAAAGTTACTACCGCAAGTTTGTTCGAACTATGGAAGAATAGAGACACCTTTAACTATGACTAACTAAGAAGGATGCATTTTCATGGACTCTAGAGGCAACTAAATCTTTGAACAACTTAAAGAGGTGATGCGTAAGCTCCCCGCCTTGACCACTCCGACTTCACAAAACCCTTTATTGTGGAATGTGATGCACAATGCAAGAAGGAAGGCCCTGCTTTGAAAGCTCCACCACCAAGGGAAGGACTTACACAAACCCATTTTATGAGAAGGAAATGATGGAAATACTACATGCATTGAAAAATGGCTGGCCCTACCTAATAGGTAGGCACTCAATGTCAAAGGTCGTATCATGATAGTCTTAAATACTTCTGGAACAAAGACTATCTTCTTAAGAACAACAAAAATGGGTAACCAAGATATTGGGCTATGATTTTGAAATCATCTATAAAAAAGGGGAAGTAAAATTTTGCATAGATGACCCCTCAAGAAAGGATGAAGATGTTGAGGCCTTTCAGGCTATCTCATCATCCAAACCCCATTGATAGTAGAAGCAAGGGATGAATGGAAAATGATGAAAAAGTGTGGAGTCTCATTCAAAGGTTGCATCAGAATTCCAAAGTGCATCAGATGAATTTACATGGAAAAAATGATTCACTATGGTACAAAGACGCTTATATTTATGTAAGGGGACTCCCAAATCAAACAAAAGGTACTATTGGAATTGCACACCTCTCCAAAGAGGGAGGGCACGGAATTTTGAAAACCCACCATAGAGTCAAGAAGCATTTTTTTGGGATGGCCTTAAAACTACTGTTCAAAGGTTTGTGGCGAATGTGTGGTTTTACAAACAAAATAAGGTGGAAAACAGCTAAGACCCCGTGTCTTTACAACCATTATCCATCCCAAGCCGGGCCACCGGGAGGAGGTTTCCATGGATTTCATCACAGTTTACCAAAGTCCCAAGGAAAGAGTGTCATCATGGTGTTTTTTTATAGACTGACTAAGTATGCAATGTACACCTTTGTGCACTCTCTCATTCCTTTAAAGCTAGTACAATTGTCATCGCATTCATGGAGACAGCTCAAAAGCTACATAGCAGCCCAAAGATTATTATTGTAAGTTACAAAGATCCCATATTCACTGGACATTTTTGGACGTAATTATTTTCTTGTTTGGGTACCTAATTGGCTCATAGCTCATCCTATCATCCTCAATCTGATGACAAAACCAGATAGTGAACAAATGTCCTGAAGGCTACCTCATGTTTTGTCTCCTCGAGCAACAAAACACAATGGTTCAGCCGATACCCTGGTATAATGGTGGTATAACACTTCCTTCATTAATCGCAGTCAAAAATGAACCTTATTTGCACTTTATGGATACCACCCTCCTTCCATCACTTCTTATTCAAAAGAAAATCTAAGGTTCTGAAGGTCACATCGAATCGTCGTACCCTCCAAATATTAAAGGACAACCTGACCATGGCTGTAATCGCATGAAACAACAAGCAGATCAACATCGTGAGTGAAAGAAGTTTTGTTAGGGGATTGCAGCTTTTAAGACTACAAACTACAAACAAATGTCCCTCAAGCAAGCCAAGAAGGATAATAAATTATCACCCAAGTACTATGGTCCTTATAAGGTGTTGCAAAAATATTGGTACTATGGCATACAAATTGAGTCCAGCTTCAGATCTTCACGAAAATGAATTCAGCTTTCCATGTTTCGTGTTTAAAGAAGGTTATAGGTGACAAGATCCCGCTTCAAACTATATTGCCGAATTTTACTGAGGAAGGAAAAATCATATTGGAGCCCCAAAACCATCACTGACACAAGAATTCACAAATTGAGGAATAGATCCATTTCCCCGTAGTATCTCAAATGGAGGAAACTATTGGTCGAAGATTCCACTTGGGAAGATGAGTCTTTTATACGTAAGCATCCAGAGTTACTCAAGAAATGCGGACAACACTTGTCTCATAGGCAATGTTAAGCCCTAATACCACCCTAATTGGGGCATATTAGATTAGTAATGCTATTTTATTTAAGTGCTCCATTAGGGCCATTAGCTGTAATGTTCGCAATGTTATTTTAATTATGTCGGTTTAGCCATTATTTGTAATTATACCTCCTAGGGGTCTCCATATATACCAAGGAGACATTTTCATTTTGAATCATCTTGTACTTGAACATTTAAGTGGGGTAAAATGAGGTTGCCCCCTCGAAGAGGCTTATTATCTGAAATTATCTCTTTTTCAAGGCATTGAGTACTTTTCCTGAGGTTTTTATATGCTTTATTGATGTTTGGTTCTTAACAGTTAGGGAATTTGTATCAATCAAAGTCCCTGGTAAACAAGTTGTTTCTTCGAAAGAAGATGTATCATCTTAGGATGGAACATGGAGATTCTGTGACAGAACATCTAAATGCCTTTAATACTCTAGTAAGTCAACTTGGATTTGTTAATATTACGATTGCAGAAGAAGATAAGTGTATTATTTTGTTATGTTCTTTGCCAAACTCTTGGGATAATCTAGTTGTAGCAATAGGTAGTACCACTCAATCTACATTGAAGTATGAGGATGTAGTTGCATCTTTGTTATTTGAAGAGATGAGGCGAAAAAGCATGGATGGTCACAACACAGATGCTTTATTTGTAAGAGGGTGTACCCAAGACAGGAACCCTGGTAAGCCTTCAGGATGGAGATCTAAATATATAGGTAGATCTAAGTCTCCAGGAAAATCTTTGAGGAAATGTTGGAAGTGTGGTAAAACAGGTCATTATAAGAAAGATTGCAAGTCTAAGAAGCTTGAAAAAACAAAGGGATCTGATAGTACCTCTTCCACAGAGGTGAAAACCTCCACTTAAGAAGGAGGTGATGTTTACCTAGCATATACAAGTACACATGCAGACCATGATGTATGGTTGATCGAATCAGGTGCGTCATACCATATGACTCCTCACAGGAAGTGGTTCTCTGAATATGAAAAATATGATGGTGGTGATGTATTCCTAGGAGATGACTCGATAGCAAAAATATTGGGTCATGGAAGGGTTAAGTTGTTGCTAAACGATGGAAGGATTATAACTCTCCATGGGGTTCTACACATTCCAAAACTATCCAGGAGCCTAATATTTGTAAGCAAGTTGGGTGATGCAGGAGTGAAAACTGTATTTGAAAAGAACACTTGCAATATGGTACGAGGAGAAATGGTGTTGATGAGGGGAGTTTGTTGTGGAACTCTGTACAAGTTGTTGGGAAGCACTTATACTAATGGGTGTAACAGTTATGTTGTCCTTGAGCAGAAAAATGGAGACAAGACTAATATTGTCCCAGAAAAGAAGACCATGTTGTGGCATCAAAGACTAGGGCATATTGGAGAAAAGGGCCTTCGAACACTACACGGTAAAGGTATGGTTGAAGGTATGTCCAATTTCATTCTAGATTTTGATTTCGGTGAAAATTGCATATATGGTAAACAAAATTGAGTAAGATTCCCATCTGGTGCTACAAGAGCAAAGGGGATCTTAGAGTTGATATAAAGTGATGTGTTTGGACCTATTCCTGTTCCATCCCTAGGTAAATCTGTGTATTATGTTTCATTCATAGATGATTTTTCAAGGAACACATGGATTTATTTTCTTAGAAATAAATCTGAGGTATTTGATAAATTTAAAGAGTTTAA
>SNQJ01S0046784.1:6662-19250 GCA_010110895.2 Picea sitchensis
ACCAGAGAAACACTTCTATACAGAAACCATTTATGAGTGTACAACCATGAGCATTCATTCCAAGAATATTCAATTTAAGATACAGAACATAAATACTTATCGGAAAACACCAGGTGTAACGCAACCGCTAAGAGGGGTGCTCGTTTCCACCCAACCGTAGGATCAGTGACTCTCAATAGATTTACCACTAGCCACCCCCGAGCCAGACCACGGGGCTTGAGACCCAGTCTACTACTTCCTGCTCGTCAGAAGTTAAGGACGAAAGTTACTCTCCTTCTCCTCTGCTCAAGACTCGTTGTATTTTCTAGAGTTCCTCTTGTTCTCCTCCTGCGATTCCTGTTGTGCGCTCTCTCCCTCTCCACGCTTCCTTTCTTGCTTTGTCCTACAAGGTCGCTTGTGGTGAGAATTTCCCCACAGTGGTCAGGTCTGAGGGCTTCTACGAATGGGAGGCTAACCCCCATCCCCTCATTAACTCATGAGGAGCCTCGCCACCTACCATCCTGGTGAGTAATTAATTCCAGTGCTAGAGAGCAGCGTTGGTCTTTGAGCCAGTAAATACCAATACGGTATTGGTTCGGTGGAAGTTAACACCACCATTCCAGGTGCCTTCCACCACCTTTCATCAGCCATCGTGGTCTTTTTTTCAGCACATCCCCCTCCCAGCGGTCATGCAACACATATTCACACATCATTTACATTCATCGACCCTTTTATACAGGGTCTGTCAAATCACACATTCACATCTTGGAGTTTTCCATAGTTCTTGGACAATATAGTTATTTTTACAGACTGGGGGAAACAGGGGGTTACAAGCACATTCTGGTCGAGCCTCTGGTCACTGTTGGACACCAAGCTAACCAAATCCATGGCCTTCCACCCCCAGAAAGATGGCCAAACCGAGGTTGTAAATCGAATGGTTGTGCATATCCTTCACATGTATAATTCAAGTCACCCTCGCACATGGGATGAGAGCCTTCCCTATGTCTAGCATAGATACAACCAAGCTCTGCATAGCTCAACCGACCACAACCCCTTGCAGGTGGAGTTAGGATTCCAACCATTGGGTCCCATAGATGTTTCACTTCCCCTCGCAGTCACCTCGACCAACTCATCTCTTGTTCCAACTGAAGCTAAAAAAGCCACCCGATTCATTGAGCAGATCCAGCACATCCGCCAATAGGTTCAGGATATCCTACAGAAGTCCAATGACAAGTACAAACAACGCCATGATCAACATCGGGTGCCACATATGTTTCAAGTGGGAGACAAAGTTTGGTTACACTTGCAGAAAGAATGCCTTATAGGACCCCATCGAAAGCTTCACCCACTCCATTATGGATCATACACCATCACCAAGGCCATGGAGGATAATTCTTTTGAGTTCATCATTCCTCCTTTCCTTGGTCTACACCCAGTGTTCAACGTGGATCTCCTTCGCCCTTATTTTCCACCATTATTGGACACCTCAGATGTAGCAGAACAAATGACACCAACAGAGCTCAACCTTGACTGCATCCAATGGGAATCTAGTGATCAGATTGTGGACACACAGATCAAGGGAACTCGACAGCAAAGGATCCAGCTTTATCGAGTCATCAAGTAGCGCAGCTTCTACACCAAGGCAAGTGGCTCACCTGGGGCCAAATTCAGTAGAAATTTCCTCATCTGATGGGGGAAATCAACTCAATGGATACCATTGATTCCTAATGAGGGAGGATTGATCTAGATGGATATCGGTGGCCACTCACCTTTTCCAATTGGCTCAAAACAGTTTTCTGGCAATTTTGGCAATTTACTATTTTTAGCAGTTTTCACTTCCGGGGCAATTTTTAGGGCCTAAATGAAAGTTTTTCAGGATAGAGCTTCTCAATGATAGCCTATGGAATCATTGAGGCCCCAAAATGAATCTCCTCGATGATACCTTTCCAACAGGATATCATACGCCTAAAACAAAGATCGTATACAAAAGTTACAACTTCGGGAAGTTAATGTACTAACTTACCCAAATGGGGCCCACATGACTTTTGGCGCTTCATCTCCTAGGGTTAGTTTTTTGGATGTCTAGGGTTTTTGGCATTCCTGTTTACTGTAAAAGGATTTCAGAGCCTCATTGTAACCATCTTCTTGTGAATGAGCGTAGTCGTCACATCTCTTCTCAGAGATAAGCCGCCAGCATTCCAGCAAGCTTGTTTCCACTGCATTTTACAGTTTCAACTTATTTCATTATTGAATAGAAAACCAGTTTTACTGTATCTCTTTTATTTCATGTTAAGAATCTCTTAATAATCTGTATTCATTTCGTTCTGCTCATAAAATCCGGATCACCACTGGACATTCTAGTTGTTCCAGTTCCTTCTTTCCTGGATCTTTCCTAAGAGTGTTGGGCAATCTTTTTTTTCATGGCCTATTGTGCGACAATACATACATGTTGTCGGTGGAAGTGGAAAATCCCTTGCATAATTTCTTGGTTGTTGGAAGTTGTGGCACACTGCTAGTCCTCTGCCCTGTCCAAATCCTCCTCTGCCTCATCCTCCACTTCTGTATCCACCTCTATCTCCACATGGTTCATTGTACTGAGGTACTTGATGATACTGTGCAAGGTTATACTATGGTTGTGCATTATTGTACTGCGACTGCACATTGCTGTATTGTGGTTGTGCATTGTTGTACCATGGTTGCGCATTGTTGTATTGTGGTTGTGCATTGTTGTACCATGGTTGCGCATTGATGTATGGTGGTGGTACCTAGATGAAATGAGGTGCAACTTGTCCTGTCATCATTTCTGCTTGCACCCAAAAAGTGTCTAAAGTTCTTTCTCTCATCAACTCCATCGTTCTACAATCCTTATCATCATGACCCACTGATTTGCAAAAATTGCAATATGAACTTTTTGGTATCGTCTTATACTTCTGCATCATTGGACAATGATATGGATCATGCCCATGCATCTTACAACTCACATACCATGGTCCTTCTATTGGCAAGGGGTTTGGCACCCATGTTGCCATTTACTGTGCAAAATTTGGACATGTGTTCTTATGGTGTCCTTTTGTTCTGCATAGCATACACCAAAGAACTTCTCTTTTCTCTTTTCCCTTATTTTGGTTGAGTTGAAATGTTAGATTCTTCAAATCCTCGTTCAAATCCTCTATTGTTGGATCTATCTATTGATATTGGTTGTCTTCTAGTTGCAAGGCTTCCTGCAGAGCCTCTGCCTAAGTTTGGAACTTTTGTTTCCTTAACGGATACTTCAAGTGTGGTAACAATGAGTTCACAAATAAGTTCCTATGTTGCATGTCAGTAATTTCATATTTCAACTTACCTTTAAGACATTTCAATCTTTGATAAATCTCCCAAACAGACTCACCTAATTTCAGCTTCATTTCAATCATTTTAATCATTTCATTCATGTACTGGTCTTCTGAGTTTGGCTTCTGAAATTCATTTACCAATAGTTTTTTCACTTCTGTGATAGTCTTTGGTACTCCATGTGGTCTGTTTACATCCAGGATCATGTACCAGTCCAACGCACGGTCTCTTAGTGTGATAGCTAAATGTGCGAGATTTGTATCCTCATCTATGATCTGCTTTGCTTCCCAGATCTTGTCACAAATGAATAAGTGTTCTTCGAGGTCCTATGATACCTCTCTCGAAAATTATGGTAATATGATCGTGGGATCATGTCCTGTCATTTTGAACCATGTTGAAATACTACCTCTGTGTGGTGTAGATAATTGACTGTTACTTTCTGAACTTGCTCCCCTAGTTGATTTTCCTTGATTAGATCCCTGTCTAGTTGTTCTTCTTCTACTAAAATTTGGTTGTTTAAATGTTAGTGTTATTTTTGGTGTATTAGTTGCACATGGGGTTGTAGGTTCCACACTAACGGTGATCTGGATTGGAGTTCTTCCTTATGTTCCTGACCCTAGACCTCTTTTTTTCCTTTCATATTTTGCGCAAAGGATTTCCTCAATCATCTCCATAGCCTAGAGATCCTCTACCTCTTCTTCATCACTTGCCAAGCCCTCTCTGTCGATTATGGCTCTCTTCTTGTTATTCATTTTGTATTGGTAAGGTATTTCGCTGTGCATCTTCCCATATTTTTCCATTATCTCATTTATTTGATCCTCTTCCATCATGATTGGATCCATGGCCTCCTTCTTCTTTCACTTATCCATCTCCCTTTCCATTTCTCAACCCCATGTCCCTTCCTCCATGCATGCAGGGAAGTTAGGTTTTATGATTCCATGGTGATCACACTGTTGTCATGCAATAAAATCTTGATTGAAGTATACAACGATATGATGAACCTACCTCTGGGTCCTTTTATAAAATCCTACTCTTTTTCAGTGTAGGACTTCACGGTATCTACTTCAAATTTAGTGATAAACCCTGCAACAATATTGTCTAACCAGAAATCTACTGCGCGCGTAAATTTTTTATTAACTTATTGTAACTACGCGATCTCCATAGGATTCCACTCCAACTGTCTGATTCCATTTGTAGGGAGGTTTTCCTTTAAACTCAATAACCACTCCTGCAAAAAATGTGAAAAATCATAGAAGAATACCTCATGCAAGTCGCTAAACACGTATTTGTCGAGATATCTGCATGGTGTTAACTTAGGGTTTCTATTGTCCTTCTGTGAAAACTCAAGTTCCTTTGTTTTCAACCATCTTTCAATCTCCACCTTTGTTGGATTCCATGGCCTGAGCATTCCCTTATATACTTTCATCCTCCACGTATTTCTTCCATGGATCCTATCCACTCAATCTTGTACAGTTCCAGCCAGAAACATAACCATTTGTTGGGTAACTTCCTCTTGCGCTGACACAGGTTCTAATCTCAAACAAGTTTCCAACAAAACCCTCAAAACTATTGGCCCTCCTAGTAAACCACAAGGCAACGCAACTCACAAGATGCACAACATAGTCTCACCCAAGATAGATTTTATGGGGGACTGCAATGCTCAGGTGTTTGCAGTCTAGGAATGAGTGGGGATTGTGGCTGGCTTCTTTCTTCCTTATGCATTATCCTTGTTAATCATTCATCTACTTCTATGATTTATTCATATTTAAACCTATGTGTGCATGTTGATATAGCTAATTTAACCATTTATTCTTAAGATAATGATCAACATAAAAGTAAATCATTCATTAACAGTCACATATAACACAAAGTTTTACCATGGTTCACTCCCTCTCGGGGCTACGTCCACAAAGATTTGGATTCTCTGCTCTTTTATTTATTCTGCTACAAAATATTATGTTGTGAGCATTACATCTTCCGCAATACAATAAAAATGAGGGTAAGAACCATCTGTGAGGCTGACTAGATCACACCAGGATCCTCATTCTATGATCTAACCCTCAAAGACTAACTTTATTCGATTCTACCACA
Organism: Picea sitchensis; assembly: GCA_010110895.2. Taxonomy (NCBI): domain Eukaryota; kingdom Viridiplantae; phylum Streptophyta; class Pinopsida; order Pinales; family Pinaceae; genus Picea; species Picea sitchensis. Next base: position 12,063 of record SNQJ01S0046784.1, read on the forward strand.
AAACTGATTACAATCAGTAGCTTCCCAACCAATTAACTCTCAATACTTAACTGGCATCTCCTCTCCCTTTTAACCTAGACCTCCTAAGTCTTATACTACTTTATAGGCTTATAGTCATTACAATCTTTGTCAAAAACCCTAACCCTATCATGGATAGGCTTGTCTGCCTGTGCACCATGTCTCTTTTCCTTTTGCATGTTGTTGTTGCTTCTTTTTTTGCATGCTGCTTTCTTGCCACCTGTTGCGCACACTCCAAAATTAGGTCTTTATCTCCAAAAATATGTCTTTCCCAAAACAAGTATATTTCTCCCAAAAATAGTCTCATGCCCAAAATAGACTTCCTTCCCAAAATATAGACTTCCTTCCCAAAATAGGCATGTGCCCAACAATGTGAAAAAATAAAAAGTGAAATGGTGGTTTTAAATCCATGGGTTTGAGGTATTTTCCCATGGTATTTGAGGTATTTTCCCATGGTATTGGGAATCAATTATTTAATTAAGGGACATTTCCCTTCATGAATGGTTATGAAAAAGTTTAAAAAGAGAAAGCCTCGAGAGAAAGTGAGTGTGTAAAAAATGTATTAGCAACGAGTGAATTGTGAAATTAGTTTCAGGTCATCTTAGCATTTTCGGGATAATGTTTTTTCTAGGAAGTTTTAGACCCCAATATTTTGTAGAGACATACAATATATCATGGTGTACATGTCGTAAAAATATCATATTTTGGCTCTCTATACTTTTGGATATATTCCCTATGGAAGTTAGGGTTCCTGAATGCTCCTGAAATCAGTTTCAAACAAGTCATCTTGACACTTTCTCTATAACTTATTTTTTGTGGTGTTTCAAACCTTGATATTTTGCAGAGACAAAGGAGAGATATTGGAGTACATGCGTTAAAAAAATAAAATTTCAATTCACTACACTTTAAGATATATTCCCTATGGAATTTAGGGTTCCTGAATGCTCCTAAAATCAGTTTCAAGCATGCAAGCTTGGCACATTCACTATAGCTTATTTTTTGTGATGTTTCAGACCCTAATATTTTGCAGATACTGAGGAGAGATCTTGGTGTACATGTGGTAATAAACGTAGATGATGGTTCAAGATACTTTTGGAAATATGACCTGTGGAAGTTAAGGTTCCCGAATGGTCCTGAAATCAGTTTTAAACAGGTCATCTTGGCACTTTTGTTATAAGTTATTTTCTAGGATGTTTCATACCCTATGATTTAGCAGAGCCATAAGAGAGATCTTCTTGTACATGTGTAAAAAATATATGATGTTTGTTCGCTACACTTTCATATATATTCTCTATGGAAGGGTTCTTGAATGCTCCTAAAATCAATTTCAAACGAGTCATCTTAGCACTTTTCCTCTAACTTTTTTCTGGGGTGTTTCAAACCTTGATATTTTACAAAGATAGAGGAGACATGAAAAAGTAACTCTAGTAAAATTTTCATAATCATATTTACAAAATTGGATACTTGACATGTTGTACAAGTTCGTTCTTGGGAAGAGGCTCCAAACAACAAGCTTTGGGAAAGTTAACATTTGGAAATTCAAATTTTGGTTAGACCTGATAAAGGCATAAGTAGTGAGTAGACCCAGTGAAGGAAAAAGTAGTGAGTAGAATTGGTAAAGGAAGAATCAATGAGAAGACATGGTTAATGAATAAATAGCAATTAGACTCGATGAAGGTTGGTGTAGCTCAAAGATTGGTGTCTCTTGCTAAGTTGGTGCTTAGTGGTGGAAATTGGTGTTTGTTGGGTATGTTTTATATTCTTTGAAAAATTGAGTACTGTACAATGATATGGGATCAAAGGGGGTCTAGGGGGTGCTTAGCACCCCCCATCCGAAAGCTTTAAGGGGGTTCAGTGGCGAGATCACCTAAGAAAAAAATTGGTCTATTTTTGGTGATTTTTTGCATCCGTTTTTGGTGGTTTTTTGGCACATGGTTTTTGTCAATTGTTTTCTAATTCCAGTTAAGGAATTATGGTTGTTGAATGATCCAATTCAATGGATTATTGTTTTGGATTATGCAGGATCCTATATGTATATTCTATTGTAAACAATGAAGATGATGAATAGAATATTAGAGGTGTGGCTCTAAACATGTTGTTGGTTTTCTTGGTTTGGGTTTCCAGGGTAAAACTCTCTGTGTAATGTGTGTGTGTGCCATTATATCTTTTATGTTTTATTAGGAATGTGTTTGTAGTAATTAATTGTATAAGGTTAAAATTTGCAGTGTCTACAAAGATATGTAAGATATTAGTGTCTCTTGCTAAGTTGGTTCTTAGCAGTGGGGATTGTTGTCTACGAATATTTGTAAGAGTAGTTTGGTTCATATCAATAATTGTACTAGTGGGGGTTGGTGTCTCTAGTAGGTTGGCGCCTACAAATATTTGTAATAGTAGGTTGGTGTCTACAAATAATTATAAAGAGAAGTTTTGTGGTTTTCTCCTGAAAGGGTTTCCACGTAAATATTGTGTTCCATGTTTTGCAGTTAATATTTGATTGTTTTCTTACAGTTGATGAATGTTTGAAAAAGTAAAAAATTATCTTATATTGATTCATGNAATATTTTTCTCACCAAATTTCTATTGACTAGCTTTCTTCTTCTAATTTTTTTTGGTAAAGGAAAAGATACACTCAACAACCACATACTCATAAGTATGGCACCATACACATCTAAATGAAATTCATATGTAGTCCAAAAGTTATGAATGAATATATTTCCATGTGGCTATTTTAATATTGTCCAAGAGACCTTACCTCATATCAACTTCAACTATAATGTTTACCACAATGTGGCCATAATTGTCACAAGGCTCATTCTGTATGTCAAATCTACATCTAAAATCTTGTCAAAAAAATAACCTAGGTCATTCAAAAACATGTCGTCCAACATTTCAACATGAGCCTCGCAAACTTGACTCACATTAGAACTTTTGTTATAGGTTCTTATCAAGGGTCAAAGCATGGATGCTACTTCACCAAGGATAGAATTGGCAAGCCCTAATACCATTATTTCTCCAGTAGCTTCATGACATCCTCCTCATAATTTAGGATAAAGCCCAACCACCCTCAACACATCACATGGTGACGGAGAAAGTATTCCACTATGGGAAATCAATATATTTGCATTCAATCTATCAATGTTTCTTCTTCTAGCTACCTTCCATGGAATCACTCGGTCAGTGCCAACCCTTAAATCTCCACAATCTATTCTAAGAAAAGGTCTTCTCCCACTACCATTCTCACCACTTTTTTTCACATTTTCACACAATGCTTTGAATTTTTCTTTTTTATGGTTGGGAATTCATGTTCCTTACCCTTCCAATCTAGATTCCTTCCTTGCATTGAGTAGTTAAGCATAGAGGGAGTCCCTTGTCCCACAAACAATTTAACCTCTACCTAGATGGTGACCTTAAATTAGATTATTATTATTCATTTATAATAAACTAAGCTTTTATGATTTATTTATATGTAATTTAAGGTCTATGTTAGAATGCTAATACTTACATGTTCAATTTGTCATGATTTGTTTTTATTTAATGTTAAATCCATTATGATTTGTTTTAGGGTTTATTACAAAAGATTAATTCAGGTTAGATTTGTTTCAATAAAATTTTCTAGACACATAAATGTGAACAAACTAAATATTCTTTAAAATGCCATTTTCATATTTGAATATGTTGGAAATGGAATTATGAAGGTCATTATAGATTTTATTAATTAAAAAAGTGAAAAGTATTAAGTTATGGAGTTAGCCAAACTTATTTTTTATATTAATAAGGATAAGGCAAGTTAAAAGAAATGTGTTTATCTTCAACCCTCTTTGTATCACAAATTTTACATATTTGTTTATCCTAAGATGTTTTTGGGTTAGTCCAACTACCAATTTCATTATGGATCTAATAAGTATATGCTCATAGTATTATTTAAGCTAATAATCATGGATAAATCATTTTGATGTACCAAATTATGATTTATAAAATATTTGTACTATTTTCAACTTTCTCTTAGTATAGTTAAATATAATCATAAAAAAATTGTCATAAAAAAATGAAGTCAAGTTAAAAATTGGGTGTATAATTCTTCCATGAAATTTACAAACAACTTGTCCCATGCTCGAGATCATCCTTCTAGGAAAAAATAATCAAATCAAAATCCATGAGATGGATTTTTCTTGAGGAACTGAGTTTGGACACTGGCATTGATCATCATCATAATGGGGTGAATGAACAAGTGGACACTAACATTGAAAAAATGAGATAAATCATCAACCAAACATGTTGATTGGGGAATCCAATCCTTTTTGGGGGGATAGAGTGGAAGAAGTGAATACAAGGATTTCCTCATCCAGGGAGGTCTTGGTAGTTGAAGTCCCTCTAGGTGGAATGAAAATGCATTATGAAACTGATACCTCTTATTCAAATAAGGAAGTGGTTCCTTTTAAGAATCTTGATCTCATGTCTTTATGTCACAACTATTTGTGACTTGGTTGGAAAGAGGTTAAAAAGAAAAAGGGGAAGAAATGAAAGATTGAGGATTATTTTTTAAAGTGCAAGAAATTATTATTGCATGGAAAAAACCAAGCCATGTACATTCTAATGTGTAATATAATGTTATGATAAAAAAAAAAAATTAAGTCAAGTTAAATATAACAATTTAGAAATTATTAATGGTGCATTATACAACACAGTGCAAATGAGATGTGTAATATAATGTTAATAAACCAAAATAATATAAAAATAGAGTTACTTTTGGTAAAAATGAAAAGAAAAAAAAACAATATGATTGCATGAGAGTAGGGAAGTACATTTCCATCCCAATGAAATGCTTTGTGTCAATATATAATGCTAATAAACTAAATTGAAAAAAGTTGAAGTCCATAAGAATAATTTAATTATTTTATTTATTTTCTATCTTTATTGTTGTTTAATACATGTATTTAAAAAACAAGGATTGCATGGCAACTTAGTCCCTGCAAGTAGATTTGAAAATGTTAAAAAATTAATTTGAAAATATGTTATCATATAAACTATATAAACTAAAGTATTAAAATATAAAGTATCCAATTTTAGTAAAAATAAAATTTACACAACTATTCTAAATAATTCATCTAATATTATTCTTTAATAATGCAATAATAATACAATATTATTACTTTGAAAAATGTTATATATAAAATAAAATATTATTAAAAAAATGTTATCATATTAACTATATAAAATGAAGTATTAAAATATAAAATATGCAAAATAATAATATTAAATTAAATTAAATTAATACAAATAATTAAATATAATTAAATTATTTGTAATATATTTAATTTCTAATAATATTATTAAATAAATAAATATTCTATAAATGAATTAATATTCCCTAAATGAATGAATCCACCAAATATGCATAGAGATTTCCCATGTTTCATGTTAAAAAATTGATAGTGATTCCAGAGATGCCTCGTACTACAAAGTGAATAGAGAGAAAAGTGATGACGCAAAGGAAACTCTTAAGTAGACAGGTAGGAGCAATATAGCATGAGAATATAGCATGAAGTGTGTACTTCATCATTTAATATTTATTTATGCACTTAAGATTCTTGTCAAATAACATTTAGCAAATTTATTAATTATGTAATCAATTTTATATATCTAATGATGTGAAGCTTCTAAAAAAACATAAAGCCTATATTTCATTAGCCTTTTTAGAAAGTATGTTAGTTTTAAACTTATTTTTTTTCATAAAAAAATATTTAAACTTAATTTTTTTTAATAAAATTATTTTCCTTTTTCATAAAAATATATTTAAACTTAATTTCTTTTAATAAAATTATTTTAAAATGTTAAATTATATAAATGCAAAATTGAGCCTAAATTTGAATACCAAATTTGTAGCTAGACCAAAATGTTAATTTATTATGAAACTATTCTTTTTGGTAAAAAAAAAACCCTGCTCTACACGTAAGAATCTTAACACCACGTAAAAATCTTGTTAAGATGTGATGTTACTTAGTTCTGCAAAATCGAGATATTTTTAATATATTAATAAAATCTCATGGAATCCTGTGTTTGTGATAGATTTGAATTATTTAACCTACATAGGTAGTAGAACTTGTTTTAAAAATATTTAAAACTTTAAATGGCCGATCCGATCCGAGTAAGAGGAAGAAGCGCTAGAAGGAGAGGAATCCAATGAAAGGACATGCCTGGATAGTTAGCCTTGTTATCAGATAATCAAACCCACCGAAAGGGGCGTGCGACTCTCAAGCTCGCCCAGAAGAAAAAGTAAGAAGGGATGATCCATCCTTGATGGCGGATAACAGAATGATTCAGTGTTGTTTAACAAATTGATAATTTTGGGAAGGACCTATTTGAAATTGATGGTAAGAATGGACAAGAAGACAAACTTGACTAACTTGACTGAAATGTTAGCTATGTATATAGATAGCTAGTTCATAAGAGTTTGGGAACCAAAGGATGAAAAAGTGGGCTATTCCCTCAACATCAATAGGATGGAATTGAATACGATTTTTTATGAATAATCGATCCACATGGCTCTGGATAGAACAAGTTGATGGATCCGGTCCCTGTCATAATATTGTTTTTATTTATTTATCTGATTTGAAAATCCATGAATAATTAGGTTTTAATGTTAACTTTTCTAAATTTTCATGTTGGAAGAAATTTTCAATGGTTACGTTTTTATTGATATTTAAAATAAAATAAGAGATAAGATTTTTGTAGGGTCCTAATAAATGCAATCAAACAACATGTTCTCTCAATTCCTTGTCAAATTGTCAAATCCATTAATTGTGTAATCAATTTTATACATTGAATGAGATGAAACCTTTAATAACACTTCAAAGTTTTTTTTTCCACATGAAAAATACTCTATATATTCAGAAGGATATATAAATATACATCGTCGGCCTTCGCCAAAGGGAGCCTCAAAGATAAACACAGCTGGTGATAAAAGCACGGCAAATCCGGCAAAAACCAAAGCCATAAATCCGGCAAAACCAAAGCCACAAATCCACAAGGGAATCAGCCTTCTGGTCATAAGATATGCAGCAAGATTCAGCCCAAAGAAGCAAAATCACAACTTGATTTTGATGGTGGGCCCAGCGTTACCATCCACCCATTTTGTGAAGCAAAAATGGCCCGGGGGCAAATTCAAAGCTA
>SNQJ01S0046784.1:38526-51285 GCA_010110895.2 Picea sitchensis
TATATTTAAATTTTATCTTTTTATTTTTAATTTAAATTTTAGTATTATTTTTCCAACTTCTTTTTAGTTTTTCTCAATTAAAATAATTTTATTTATTTCATATTAATTATTTTTTCCTTATGATTTTCCTAAAATTTATTTCATATTATAATTATTTTATTTTCTTTTCTTTTCCTTTTTCTATTATTCATTTTTCATTTTTAATTGTTTTCTTAAAAAAAATAAAATTAATTATTAATTTTTATCAATTATTAAGTTTTTTTTTCTTTTGTTTACAATAGACTGGTAGGTGGTATACCTACAACTATTATTGTCAATTCGAATCAGATGACCTTCTTAGATCTTTTCAGGAATTTTCTTTCTGGTTGCATCCCCAAATACATTGGCAATTTAAGCATGCTTGAAAATCTTTTCTTTGATCTGAACAATTTAACAGGGGACATACCTGAATCAATTGGCGATTTGATGCAGTTGAGAAGCCTACGTCTTGGTGGAAATATGCTCACTGATGGAATTCCTAAACGCCTTGCAAAATTAAGTAAGTTGACGTTCTTGTATCTTGGTACCAACATGCTAACAGGTAACATACCTGAAGGCATTGGCAATTTGAGTAAGCTTCAGAATCTTTACTGGGATACCAACAGGATTACAGGTACAATTCCTAAGGGCATAAGAAAATGTGTGGAACTACAACAATTAGATTTGTCTTCAAACAAACTCAATGGAACTATCTCTGACTCTTTAGGGAACTGCAAGTCTATGGTGATTTTGCTATTGACAAACAATTTGTTGTTAAGTAGAATACCTTTGACTTTAAATAAATGTGAGGTTTTACAAAGGTTGAAGGTGTCTCAGAACAAACTAAATGGAAATATGGACATAGGCTTTCCAGTTTCTATGAAAGTACTCTCATCTCATTCAAATAGATTTTCTAGCACTATCCTTGGATCTTTGGCTCATTGTATTGAACTTCAATTGTTAGATTTGAGGAAAAACGAAATAACAGGTGAGCTTCCTCAGTTCCTCAAATTTTTTAATGTCTTAAGAGTTTTAAGTCTTGATCATAATAAGTTCCATGGTGATATTTGTCAATGGATCACATATCTCTTTCAGTTGCAAGTGTTGGATTTATCCAACAGTAAATTCAATGGAAAAATATCATCCAATCTTAGTGGACTCAAGGGATTAAAAATACTCGGGGCTTCCCAAGTCGGTGGTAACACACTATACGAGGATATAAGAATTGCAATGAAGGGATATGAATATGCTCTGACATATGTGCTAGTGACAAACACCATATTTGACTTGTCTAGCAATAAGATTATTGGAGAAATACCTTCAAGTATAGGGAATCTCACTGGTATGCGACTATTGAATTTATCTGAAAATCATTTGGAAGGGAAAATTCCTACCTCCCTTGGTGAAATACCTAATTTGGAGCAGTTAGACTTGTCACAAAATAATTTAAGTGGAGTAATTCCTCAACAACTCTCTATATTAACTAAGTTGGCATATATGGATGTTTCATGGAATAGACTGTGTGGTAGGATCCGAAAAGGAACTCAATTAGACACTTTTAATGAGACTTCATTTGTAGGGAACAAATGCTTATGTGGCTATCCTTTACATCCATGCAAGGAAATAGAGAGAAATAACACAATGGAAGGCACTACCATTAGTAAAGGACAAGGATGGCTAAGTCATGTAGATGAACATGTCTCATTGATTGCATTGGGGTTGGGACTAGGGATTTGATTCAATGGAGTTGTAAGTGTGATGATATTGTGGGATAAGGCTAGGCTTTGGGTCATACCCCCCAAAACACGACCATTTTATGGAGTTTATAGATTCCCTAAATAATTTGGAAGTTTGTTCCATTAAATTCCTAAATAATGAAAGTTTGTACCATCTCCACCAAAACAATAAAATATTATCAACATTCTCACCTTAACCATGATATTGTTCACATAAATTTAAATAGAAAATTACTCAATGTTGCTATAGAAGAAATTCCTTATATTATTTGGATTATATATTTAATAAATTATATTTATAATTCTTTCATTTATAAATAATTCTTTCATTTATATATAATTCTTTCATTTATAAATAATTCTTTCATTTATATATAATTCTTTCATTTAATAAATAATTATATTTATAAATTATATTTAATAAATTATATTTATAATTCTTTCGAACTGGAAAATGATTGTCCGTCGAAAATATCGAACCACTTTCCGGAATGGAAAGGAAATTCCTAACTTGGACCATTTTCAGAACTGGAAAATGAAATTCCATAAATCAATAACATATCAGTGCTCCCTCCCAACCTAGGAGTAATCACTTCCTTTTTTAATAAGGAAGTCGTCTCCATGAGACTCATCTTGTCCCTTAAGTATGCAAATGTTTCATATTTGGCAGAGGATTTACAAAAATATCTGTTATCTTCTCATCTATGGAGATATAATGGAGAACCACTTCTCCCCTCTGGACTTTATCACGAAGAATATAATGCTTTATCTCAATGTGCTTTGACCTGTCATGGAACACCGAGCTCTCTGAAAGCTTCACATAGCTCTGATCATCACAATATATAATGGTCAAATTCAACACCTGATCAAACTGTCCATAAACCAACTTAAGAAGCCACACTCCTTCTATACAAGAATCACAAGATGCAATATACTCTGTTTCTTGAGTGTTGGGTGCAACATGCTTCTGTTTCCTGCTATCCCATGACATTGTGGAAAATCTCAAACTGAAACATATCCAAGTAGCACTTCTTCTGTCATCTGCACTCCCTTTCCAATCCATGCAGCTGTATATCACAACTCAAATGTCCGACAAGGAAAATATCCGGATGAGTATTCTCCAAATACATTAACAATCTAATAAATTGTCGATACGGAGATGGGTCTACGGGATCAGATTCTCTCAAATTCTTCAGATCTTTCATCATGGGAGTTTTCCATGGATTTTACAATCCATCATCCCAGACTTCTAAAGAACCATTTCAATATACTTCCTTTGTCATAGGAAGTTTTCACCATGCTTCTTCTATACATGAGAGGCTCTACACCAAGTTTCCTTGAATCCATACAAGGTCTTCTTCCATCTGCATACAAGGATCTCTTTTTGTTCTACCTCAAAACCTTGAGGTTGATCTACATACACTTCTTTTTTCAATTACTCTTGTTGAAAATAATAGTCTTCACATTCATCTGATGTAAAATCCAATCCATGGATATTGCAGGAGATATAATGGCTCAGGTAGAGGTATGTCTAGTTACTAGAACAAGCTATCATCACAGTCTTCTCCCTCTTTCTGGGAGAACCCTCTAGCCTTGAGTATTTCCTTGTATCTATCAATGCTCAAGTCTTTTTCATAGTTTCTCACATACATTTTTCTGCATCACAAATTTCTTCCATTCCTTCTACTTTTCTGCTTCAATTGGATTCAATCTGGGTCAATTGGTTGTTTTGACTTTTTCTTTCTTTCTTGGAATCTTCATGTTCTTCGTCATGTTTTTATTCAATGTTGGAGTCCATGGAATCTTCTATAGTTTACATTCCCTTCTTTCTTGAAGGCTCCAACCTTCCGTCATAGGAACATAAATGTAGATGGACAACCAAGGGTATTCAATGATTCTTTTCTAAGAAGACTTCTTCTAGAGTCAAGTTGAACTCTTGTTTCTTATTATGGTTGCTACTTCCAATGAAGATAATGGATAGATACTTCATAGTCTTTAGATATTCTTATTCAATGAATCATATCATTGGGAATTAGCTCCCTCCTAATCCCAACTTCATGTCTGAATGAGAAATATGCATGCTCTTCTTTTGGAATTCTATGATCAACTCCCTCCATCTGAGAGTGTCCATGCTTCCATCCGTTGCATCTCTCTTTTCTTTCTACAAAGTGTCACAAGCATGTTCTAGTTTCCTTTTGATTTTTGACTTCCTTTGAGTCTCTTTAATTTTGTTTCTATCTATTCTGATTGTTGCCCATCTGGAAGTTGTGTCAACCTTATAAACTTATTCTATGACAACTTCCATAAGGATTTTTCATCAAATATATTTTACAAGGGTACCTACCCAGAACATGAACAACAAGAGGAAGAAAGAAATATCTATCTAGAGGAGATGTTAGTTGAACTTGAAAACAAGTACAATAAGCATCTCTATCAATAATAGTACTCATATGCAGTCGAGTATTCATTGCACCTAGAAATAATAGAATTTTTTAAAAACTGCTTTCATAATTTGTAATGTAGCAACTATCACCCTTTATATACACAAATTTGAAGCTTAACAATTTAATCAAACCTAGAACCTGAAGCCTCAACTGCTATGAAGGGTTCTCTTGTTCGTCTGAATGCACTAAATCTAAGATTACATCTTGGACAAGGTCTCTAATACTTTTCGTGCAAACACACATGTTTTTTTTAGACGATATAACTTAGATAACATAGAAAAGTGCATACCTTTGACACCTTGTAGCATTGTCCAACTTGTCTTCCAATCTGAAACTAGATACCATATTGACAAGAAGAGATTAGAACCTCAATCAGAAGATTCAATGATTAGAACAAGCTACAAACTCTAAAATTTCAACTTTGACCATAAAATCAATTTGACGAGAAGTCAACCTTTGACTTTGACTTTGACCATTCAACCTTTGGATTTGACCAGTCAGACTTTGACTTTGACTTAGACAAAAAATTCAAACCTGACGTTTTTCTAGATAAGAGTACCAAGAGGTGCGCTAGGCTAGGGCACACTAGGATGTCAAGGAATTAGGTCAAACATTTCATCATAAGTTTTCGAACACAAGGGTTAGGGTTTGTTGCAACTGCATAATTAGAAAACCTATATGCAACTGTAACTGGTGCCATAATGAGATTCATAAATAACTTCCCAATCTATCTTCGAGTGGTTAGACTGTATGAAGATAGTGTGGGCCCATAACCTGTTAGAAAATACAGAGATGTGCTCATTTTTCCATAGACAATATAACAATATTGTCACCCAACCATAGGCATAAAGGCCACCCTCGAGCACTTTAACCTTGACAGACATAATAGTTCTGGTAGCACACCAATATCCAAGCAAGGCTAGTGCACCTTTCTCCAAGTGTAGCGCACCAAGAAAGAATAACCTTAAACCAAGCAGAAAGTCCAAAAAATAACCAAGAGACCAAGTCCAACCAAAAGCCAAAATCCCAGTTGCAGCTACACTCCCTCTCCAAACTTGCGCACCACTAGTCTTATGAAGTTGTGAGTGAGCGAGTGTCAAATGACCTCTAGCACCCTCTATTTATATTTCTCTATCTCACTTTACTGGGCCAAATTCTCTTTCTAGAGGTTAATAACTCAATATTAAATATTCTCTTGAACCAACTTGTCTTGTAGGGTTATTATCCAACGTTTTAGGGTTTCTCTTACTTCCCAAAATATTCTAGTCTTATCAAAGGTTACTCATGGAGGTTAATACCTCCCACAACTACAATAATATCAACATCAGGTTTAAAGTGTAGGCTCTGAACTCTAGGCATGTCAGGTTCTAACTCTAGGCGTCTTTGTATCATGTTCCATCAGGGGAAGCCAAAACCCGAAATAATAAACCCCTTTACGGAACAACAACAGTGACAACAAAGTCAGTGGCCTTAACAAGAAGCTCAGGCTCCAACATCGCTAGGGCTGGGAAAAATAAATGAAGTATTCCAACCTCATAGGCTTCACTTTTCAATTTCACCAAGGTCCAACTTTACATTGAAGACGATATTTTCGATGAAATAATCCACCTTCTTTTTTATATGGAGAAAGGAGTTTCAACTCGCAAGATCTCACCTACAAACAAACCAAGAAACATACTAGAGAGAGCTCACACCACTTATAAACCTTGGCCGACAATGGCGTCAGAATTTGGTGTTTCTAACTTCAATTTATCATGTTTTATCATATCTTACGATTCCTCGTCTTCATTTTATGTTGTATGCTCTCCTAACCCCTTGTATTCATTAATTTGTTATGTTAAGAACTGGATCCAAAACCTGGATTTGCATGTGGGTAGGCTCCAACATGACCAAATTTAATGCCTTTTTTGGATATAACAACGTTGCGCCATATAGATACCCTTCTCTCAAAACTCGTGGAGATGGCCAATTTAATGGACACCATTTATGAACCCTTGCCGACAATGGCGTCAGAAGAAACTGGTATTTCTAACTTCAAATTTTCATCTTTTATCAAATGTCCTGATTCATCGTCTTCATTTTACATTGTAAGGTGTTTCTTGTAATAATATTGTCATGTTGATTTTTTAGCTTTCGAGTTTTACTGACATGTCAGATTTAGATTGTTTAGCTTCCATTTGCATGCCTAATATAGGTTCATCAAATATAATATAAAAAAATGATGTAGTATCATCCTTGTCATCCTAGGGATGACACGACAAAGGAAGATACGAGGATGTGACAGAGCTGCTACAACAATGATTGGTTGTTGCAGGATGTCAAAGAGATGGACTGTTGGGAGTAACAACAGGTGTGTAAATCGATTGAATGCTATATATTTTCATAATTGGGGAAACTAGGAGTGTTTCTATAGAATGGATGAGTGTGTGGATTGTTATGTTGCAAAAGGTGAGTTGTTACAACAATGATTGGTTGCGACAGGTTGTGAATGGATGCACTTTAGGGAGTAACAACGTTACTACAGATCTGAATAATTTTGCAAAGTTGCAGTAGTGGGGCAGTTGGTAATGCTACTATAGAATGGGCAAGTGCGTGGACGGTTATGCTATAGAGGACAATTGTTACAGAAGCACTTGCAGACCTATGGCTCAGGAGGAGCGAATTGTTGGAATGAAGCTGGAAAAAATGCATAGGAGATTAAGAGTCATTGTGAAACAAACAATCTAGAAGCTGGAAGGTGAAAGGGCATGAGAATCCTTGGGAAACTGGAGCGAACGGTTTTTGAATGGATAAAACCAAACTTTGAAGAGATTGCAAGGAGAGTTTGCAGAACTAAGAGGAGGAGAAATCATGTGATAGGAGAGATAATTGGTTGTGGTTGCCATGGCCTTTGGCCTGGAAACCCAACAAAGATTGTAAGATCAAATCTGACCATTGAGCCATTGTATTGTAATCTGTACGAAGAAATAAAAGGGATGGATGTTTCATATATTTAACCCTTCCGTGCATGTCTATGAATGGAATCCTAGATTATGTATTTGTTGTGTTCTTGACATGATTGTGTTCAGGATAATGTCATTGTGTGAATGATTAAATCCTGTAGAGATTAGTGTTGTATGATATGACTATGCAGGTGGCACGAGTATGTGGAAGAATGCATTAAAAATTGTGGTCTTCCATGGGGAGGATGAGTGCTCTGGTTCTACGAGCGTTGAGGGTTATGTCTGAGGACAAAAGACATGAACATAGGCTATTGTCTCAACTATGGGTCATGTGTTACAACATGGTGTGTTGCAACATAAGTGTTTTCTAGCAAGACGTTGCAACAAGAAGCAGTTTGTGGTAGAAGGGTATTGCAGCAGGAGGTTGTAACAGGAGGTTGTAACAGGAGATATATTGTAGTAGGAGGCACAACAGGATGTGTTTTGCAGCAAAATGTAAGTGCAACTTGAGGATGATTGAGTTGCAACAAAAGGATTTGTCATAATAGAGATATGTTGTGAGAGACGTGTTGCAACAGAATGATGTGTGTTGCAGCCGCAAGTGTAGATTAGTTGCAACAACATATGTGTTGAGGTGAAGGCATGTTGTAAACAATGAGTTACAATAGATGACGAGTTACAACATAAGGTGAATTGTAGCAAAGAATGAGTTATGACAGAAGGCAAGTTACAACAAGTGAATATGTAATAGACTGGTTAGTATCGACTGATGATTATGTAGCATCTATTTGATAGTGTTACATGGGAGAAACGTGGATATGAGATAGTTGAGGTACAACCTTGGGAGTGGTGGCATGATTAGATCAAAGAAGAAGGAGAATGTAGCAGTAAGGAATAAGCATTCTGTTAGCGACAATTCCAACTACACACACATGAAGAAATGTTCTACTGTGAATGTACTATGATGTCAGGGGGTGGATGCTCACTGCATAAAAAAAGAACAAACTTTAATTTTCACTTATAAACTAAAGTGATTATTATTTATTATAAATGGAAGATGAACGACTGTATTTCATTGTGATATAGATCAATGTCTCAATGTGAAAATATTTTCCTTTATGTCATTTCTAATTAGTTTCTTGTAATTTGTTTGCATGCCCTATAAAATGTTCTCAATGGCATCCTCAACAACCCATTTGGCATCGACTTACCTTAAGACTTTAAAAATATATTATGTCTCCCACGAAGTTCTAGAATTGCCAGGTTTGTAGATAATGATGAGTCATTTGAAGGAACGCCTCTTGGGCAAAGATGTTCCACTACTTGGAGTTATAGGTATGGACGACAGTGGCAAGACCACATTGGCGATAGGCATTTGCAATGACATTGAAGTCAAAGGTGAGACAATTTTTTTTTGAATTAGATCTTAAAATGTCATAGAAGGTCTCCATGATAGTAGAAAAATATCTTGTTATTTGTTGTTCTATGATCAAGGTTCTATATTGTTAGAGTTCATAAGTCAAATGAGATTATCAATTGCAAATATTTGATTAAGTGCATAGTTAGAATTAAGTATCTTAGATTTAATTGTTCTGGTATCTAAGTGTAGAGTCTCCACACATACTGGTAGGGTCTACCATCTCTTCAACACACACAATCAATTTAATTGGCTTTCACCTTAAACACTTTCCTTTCTAGCAACTTTGCTAAATCTTTTAGGCGAGGAAGAGTGCCCTGGGTCAACCAGAGTTTTATCAGTGAACTCGTAAATTGGTTAAACCTTTATTATTGAAGATTCATATGTTGCAAGGATCATTATGAAAACAAAGTGTCTCTTAAGGATAACCAATAAGCACGAAAATTGTTTAGTACTCAACAATAGTCTCATTAATGTTGTAAATGCTTGGATATATACCGTTGGATTTGAAGATGAATGTTATAAATGATTGGATATATACCATTGTATTTTCAAATCCAACGATATATATTACATCATTAATGAGTCTGTTGTTAGGTGCATAATGTTTACCAATAAACACTGAGCTACAGAGCATTCACTCCAGCTTGGTACATAGATCTAACAATACATACACTGTACTAAGTTGCAGTGAACATTGTGCAGTAAAATGCATAATGGTCGCCCTATTAACCAAAATATCTCAATCCCTGAACTTAACCAAATAAAATTCCAAAAGCAATATACAAAGTTTCTGGATTTGCATTTTCACTGTTTTTGGGAAACTCGTCCAATATGTTTTTGGCAAACTCACCCAAAACAAGTGAAAAATAGGATCCAATCTTGAATCTTACTATCCTGGGAATATCTGTATAAAGTGAACAACGTTGCGCTTATTTAACTTAGTTTTTGGTTTAGCATGTTCTTCTTGCACTAATGAGAACAATCAATAAATTTTCCCCTGCCCCGTATGTGGTACGTCACACATGTGTTATTCTACCACTTGCATTGTCTCAATGGAAGGCACTAGATAGTTGTACAAAATTCCTTCCATTGATAACTTTATATCTTTTTGGTTCACAGGTTATTTTGGTGACACAATAGTTTTTGTAACAATTTGTCAAAACCCATATATCAAAAAAGTTTTGAACAAACCTTTGAATAATATTGGCGGGAGCAATAGTCCTGATTTTGTAACATCGACTATGCTCGTATATAGCTGCAGCAACAGGGAACCTCAGTCAATTTTGGTGGTGCTGGATGATGTCTAGGAAAGAGGTCACTTTGAAAAATTTTTGTTTGAAGGAAAGGGGTACAAGACTCTCACTACAACTAGAAACATCAACATTGTTGATGTTGTGTCCCTTTTCTACTCGTTGACATTTGATTAAAAGTCCATTCCAAAAACAAAAGATGAGAAACTAGTAACCAAAGTACTTATTCCTTCTACTTTAAATGCAATACAACATGATTCTTGATCGTAGGATAGGAGAATGGCAATCGACCATGTTTGGAACTGACGATTTCCCAGGAGAATGGCAATCGACCATGTTTAGAACTAACGATTTCCCTTTGTTGAAATTTGTCTATTGTCTGTTAGAGATGCTAATTAATTGGTAACACCTTCCATTGCAGATAATAGACGAATGCAAAGGATTGCCACTTACTCTTAAGGTGATTGGAAAGTCTCTTTATGATCAGCGCCCTGAACTATGGGTGACTATCGAGAAAAAACTTTCACAAGGGCAAGCAATACATGGATATCACAAAATGGGGCTTTTTGGATATCACAAAAGATAGTCATTATCATTCTCCCTATTTTTACCATCATTAGAAAAAAAACAACGAGAAACAATTGAACTCGTAGCCACGAGTACAAAATACGTTAAACTAGACAGCTCCACGCTGCTTTTAACACACCACGCCTCTAAGAAAAATGCATCCACCACTACATTGCACATTTTTCGAGATGAATTCATTAAATGCTCTATCCTCTCCAAAAGTAAAAAGAGAAAAAAGCTCAGAGAATACAAAGATCCATCTTGATTCTTTACCCACTGACATATATCAAACAACTCACGTTTTTTTTTTTCCATCTTGATTCTTTACCCACTGACATATATCAAACAACTCACGTTTTTTTTTTCAATCATATAAAATCAAATAGGAGTACTCACGTCTCTTATGTGAATTGATATAAAATCCAATGGGAATGCTCATGCGTGCCATGCAAAAGAAAAAGCAAACAAACAAAGTTATATAAATTCCAGATATTTTCGAGAAGCATTGTCAAATTTATTTGGCTAAACAAAAGTTGACAATACTAATACTAACGTTGTGATTTTCTTTCACTTTGAAAAAACCATTATCAGCATTATCTTTTTATACAAATAATGTCATTTTTTCTCGCCTTAGGAAAAGTTCATAATACTCATTCTTTGTGATTTTTTTCCCACTTATTAAAAAATCATTTGAATTATGGAAAGTTCACAATATTCAAGGTTACTTTTATAGTTTGCATTAATACAATTTTCAAACGTAAAAGCTTAATAATAATATTATTGTGTAAATAAAATTTATTATTTATAATAATTTGTTGGTGAATCATAAAGGGTGGTGTTATATTTTTGTCATAGTTTTTTGAGTTTTGTAATACTAGATTGTTAATTATTTTCTTAATGTTTAAAGGAAAAAAAAATTTAGCTAATAAAAAATAATGTTAAATCATGTTAGAAGATTAAAAAGTTGTTTTAACCAATTTAAATATCTATTAGATATCTAATATCAAATCTAATTATCATTAAAACTTTTAATTTTTTTTTATGTAATATTGAAAAATACTTAATATTTAATTAACTCCATACATAAAGTTTAAAATTTAATCTCATTAAAAATTACTTCTATTTTGTGTTCCTTCACCTCAGTTTCTTTTTATTAATCCTTTAGTGTCTAGACCCGTTGTGCCTTTGCCTTTATATGTAAAAGACATCACCAATAAAGGCAAGAACCCCAAAGCATCCATGTGCATTAACATTTGCTATTGTAGTAATGGTGTCCACAAATGTGGTATTCCAGTGAGCATGTGAGAATCTTCAACCGTCTAAGAAACACAAGTGATCTAACGAAGAAAAATAGGTGACTATGTTGTTGGCTCTTTTACTTAAACAATGATGTTAATAAATTAAAATATTTTTAAATGGAATAAATTAAAATATTTTTAAATAGAATTAAATGAAGTTATTTTTCTAATAAAGTTGGTTGAAAGTTTATAAGTTTAAATAATTTAAAATTATTTAAAATGAAATAATAAAATTTATCATAAAAATAAAGAAATTAAATTAAATATTTTTTAAATATTATTTTTGTATTTTTCCATTATATTTTAACTATATTATTTTATTAAAACAAAATGTATTCCCAACACAATTGCGCTTTTACACCCGTCACCGTAAGTGTTGACCCCGTTGTTTAAGGTAAGATGAAGCATGTATTATATGTGTTTGAGGACCCGGTCGTGTCATCGAGAGACCTCATTAGCATATTTAATGTAGTGTAGTTTGTGGGTATCTCATTCATCAACCTCTCCATCTCCACATCTATTTTAGGTAGACATTCATTAGCAAAGGAAGGGCGGCCCCCTACAGGTGAAGGTAATTTCATCTTCAAAACATAAACTAACATAGTTAGATATTCCTATGAATTGGTTGCTTTCATAACCTTTAATAATTTTCTATTAATTTATTCTATTAAACAAGTTTTATATAAATATTAGAACTCTTTTTAAGTTTAATAAAGGAGAATTACAATATTTTATAAGAGTAAACCTGATTCTATATAATATATAAAAATGACAAAGTGATTAAAATCTATTTTATTTCCTACACAAATTCAAGTCTATGTATATGGAATGGAATATAATGTTAATAGTAACCGTAAATGGAATGTGTTGTTATGTAATTTTTTTGTTTTTTTAGTTTCGTCATTTAAATTATTTAATATTTATTAACACTTTTTTTGTTTTGTCATTTAAATTATTTAATATTTATTTATTATTATTGTAAAAATATCTCTAAATTATTTTAAATATGAAAAATAAATCATTTATTATTTACATAAAATAAAAATAATTTTTTTTAATAAAAAATATTATCAAGTTTAAAAAA
>SNQJ01S0046784.1:55214-66832 GCA_010110895.2 Picea sitchensis
ATGTGTATCAATATAATATATGTTGGTTTTCCCGGTTTGGGTTTCTAGGTGAAAAATCTCTGTGTAATGTTTGTATTTGCCATTGTATCTTTTTTGTTCTTTCTGAATATCAGTTTGCAGTAGATATTGTACAAGGTTAGAATTTACAATGTGCGCCTCGCAAATTGAAATGCATGCAGTGATGTGACATGTTAACGCTCGAGCGACGAACCTCCGAAGAGCCGAAGTAGCTGGGAATCGTCGATCTGTAGGAGGACACGCATCCACCGATCGTGTGCTCCGAATAAAACACTCCAGGAAAAAGTGAGCGAGGAGGGGGATTGAAGTTTGAGACTTTTGCAATCTGAAGACCCGAAAGGATCTCGATCGTCGATCTACTGAGAGCCAAGCGTCGCTAGATCTAGGACTTCAGATAAAAGCCAGTAGGGCCAGATAGCTTTTGAAGTTTGAGATTTACGGAGTCCGGAGTCCTGAAGGAATTGTAGTTGTTGATTTGTGAGAGACACGCGTCAAAAGATCATGGGCTTCGGAAAAAAATATTTTTTTAAGGAAAAAGGTTGAATTTTGAGATCTCTGAAGTCCGGAGCGCTGAAGTAAAACATAGCTGTCAAATTGAGGAGGACACGTGGAGTAGATCTGTGAACTTCGAGTGAAGACTCGAAGTGAATCTTAGTCATCTGATCGAGAAGGACACATGAAAACAGATTGGCCAGTTCGGGAATTCAGAGTTCGAGAGAATTGGAAGTGTGCTAGTATGAAAACTCCCAAAGATCCAAAGCTCGAAGAGCCTAAGTGGTGGGGCATGATGACGTCACCTAGAGGTGATGTGGACCCCAAAATTCTGAAGTAACATGGCTTGCAGATGTCATCTAGGATGACATGGACACATGGGATGTGTGCCACATGTCAGTAAGATTTTAGCATTTGGAATATTGAAAAGTCAATTAAAACGTGACACGTGTCACCCGCCTGATTGGGCCACATGTTTACTTCCAACATTTCACCACATGGGGACAGATCGTGCATCCCAGAGGGGAAAGATGTGACAATTTGCATTGGTTCAAAAACTCCCGAAGGCCTGAAGGCCGGAGTACATACCGACCGTTGATTCCAGAAGACACACGTCGAAGGATCGTCGACTTCAGGTGAAATCACTCTGGGAGAAAGTGTAGGAGGGATGTTTGAATCTTTCAAACCTCGAAGAGCCAAAGCGATTCACAACTGTCGATCTGTGGGAAGACATGCATCGTCAGATCATGAACTCCGGGTAAAAGCGTTTCGGGAGGAGGCAAGCGAGAAAAGTTGAGACTCCCCAAGCGTGGAGTCCTGAAGTGGATCTTGATCATTGATCATGAAGGAGGAGGAGGACGAGGACTGTTGATCTGGTCCTGGCTGAAAGTTTCGAAGTCCCGAAGCTCTAGACAAACGCTTTTTCAGCTAAGCACAAGGTCATGGCCGTGCTCATATGCAAATTGAGAGCTGAAGGATGGAGGGCTAAGGACCGAATTGGTTGTCTTCGAGACAGAAAGGTTCTAAGGAAGGATTTAGCCACTGTTTCTAGTCGTGGTCACCTGGGAAGGTGGTTTGAAGGAAGTGTCTGCACAGGATGAAACTCTGTGTCAGCCAAGGATAACAAGACACTGTTATTTTTGGAGAATGGGGAAATGGTCTCCATGAACAAAAAAAAAAAAATATACCTGTAGCATGGTTTGGAAATTTTGTTTATCATATGCATAATTATAACAAAATGGTTGCTTGCACATTTTGCAGAATTAAAGGGGCTTAATCACATGAGCTCAGGATGCGTATTGAGGAAATGGAATAAAGCGAGGGAGCCTCCAGTCACGATAAGGAGGCCGAAGGCCAAAATACTAGAGTTGGTAATGTAGAGACAGAGTCCAATGGACACAAGGGAAAAGGAGAGCATGAAACATTAATAGAAATGGTAAGAATCTTGAAGATGGAAGTGCGAAGCTACAAAGTAGACAATGAAAGACTGATGAGAGAGAAAAGTCATATAAATTCTCGAGTGTTGCAGAGCTTGAATCAGTTGCAGAGGAAAACAAAGAAGGGATCAAACTCAAGACAAGAGAATGAAGACAAGTGTTATGAAAGGAGAAATGATTATGGAAGAGATGGTTATTCTAGAAGTGCTAGCAGAGCTCATGGACACCACTCACCTCCTTACTCAGAAAGAAAGCTATATGCATTGGATGATCCTGTAATAAGTCCAGAGGTGTCCCCTATCAGGAAACAAAGAAGGAAACAAGAGATAGATAGTTTGCATGGAGAGCTAAGGAGGCTCAATCCACCTTCCTTCGATGGTGAAAGAGAAAGGGAAGATGATGCTGAAGCATGGTTGCTTGGACTCCAAAGATATTTTCAGTTGCATAACTATTCATCAAACCTGGAAGCCATGATTGCTACCTACCATTTACATGGTAAAGTTGCAGTGTGGTGGGACCAACTAAAGCAAGTGGAGAATGTTAATGAAAGTAGGATCACTTGGAAACAATTCAAGAATTACTTCCAGAAGGAGTACCTCTCAAATCATTTCTATGAAAAGAAAATGCAGGAGTTCTTTGAACTCAGGTTGGGAAGCATGACTATGGAAAAGTATGTGAAGAAGTTCTTGGGATTGTTAAAATATGTCAGGTTCATTGGTGATGATAAAGTGAAAATACATATATGTCTAAGTGGATTGCCAATCTTTTATAAGGAAAATATCAAGTATGATGATCCCAAGACCTTGACTAAGGACATCAGGAAGGATAAATACCTGTATGAGCAAGGCCATGGAAGAGAATCCCTGCATAAATCTTGCAAGGACAAGAAAAATGCAAAGTCCGATCAGAGGAGGAAGGGATTCAAACCTCCCTTCAATAGGAATGAGCCTAATAGAAATCATCAAGATTAGTATGCTAAGGGAGATTTCAAGAAGGAAGATTCCTTGGGAAAAAGGGGAAGACCACCAATCCAATGTTGGGGATGCAAGGAAGATCACATGTACAATGATTGCCCACACATAAAAGATAGAGTGAAGACTATGTACAACATCCAAGAGGCTACAACAATCGAAGATATGGGAAGAATCTATGCAGCTTTAAATGATCAACAAGTAGAGTACCAGTCCAATATGATCGAGGTGGAAGGTAAGATTATAAATCAACATGTTTCTATTTTGATTGATTCAGGTGTAAGTCATTGTTACATTGATCCTAATATAGTGGATAGATTACATTTGGAGAAAAGTAAACTTGGAAAAGCAGGTTTGGTTTAGTTAGCCACTGGAACCAAAAGAAGAATCCATGATATGGTCAGAATTTGTTCCATAAGTATTAATGGCGTGAATACTAGTACTAATCTAAATATCATACCATTGGGGTTTTATGATGTTCTGATTGGGATGGATTGGTTGGACAAGCATCATGTTGCCCTAGATTGTCATATCAAGACATTACATGTCTTGATGGAAATGGAAAACAAAGCACTATGAAAGGAGTTCCAAGACCCATCTCTATAAGGGAGATTTCGGCCTTACAATTGAAAAGATGTTTTAGAAAAGGATGTCAACTGTATGCATCTCATGTGGAATATCCAAATAATACGAAGGGGCCAAGACTTGAAGATTTCTCGGTACTATAGAAATTTGAGGATGTATTCTAAGAAATACCCGGATTGCCACCAAGAAGGGAGATAGATTTCTCAATTGATTTAGTGCCAAGAGTTTCCCCGGTGTCAAAAACACCTTACAGAATGAGCACACCAGAGTTAAAAGAATTATAAATGCAGTTGGAGGAATTGTTGAAGAAAGGGTACATACATCCAAGTGTTCCACCTTGGGGAGCACCAATACTTTTTGTCAAAAAGAAGGATGGAACCTTGAGGTTGTGTATTGACTTCTGATATTTGAACAAGTACACTATAAAGAACAAGTATCCGCTACCCCAAATTGATGACCTCTTTGATCAGCTAAGAGGAGAAAAGATATTTTCAAAGATTGACTTGAGGGAAGGATGCCATTAGGTAAGAATCAAGGAAGAAGACACACATAAGACAACCTTTAGGACCAGGTATGGGAATTATGAATTTGTAGTGGTGCCATTTGGACCGACCAATGCACCAGTTGTCTTCATGTCCTTAATGAATGGCATATTCAGAAATTATTTGGAGAATTTTGGCATAGTGTTCCTGGATGACATACTTATCTATTCTAAGTCTGAAGAGGAGCATGAACATCACTTAATATTGGTATTGCAATTACTCAGAGAACATCAGTTATATGCCAAGTTGAGTAAGTGTTATTTTAATTAAAAGCATATCCATTACTTGGGACACATTATTTCAGAGCAGGGCATAACAGAAGATCCATAGAAGATCGAAGCCATTAGAGGGTCGCCAACACCCAAAAATGTGTCAGACATCAAATCCTTTATGGGATTAGTTGGCTAATATAGAAGGTTCATAGTAGGGTTCTCTAAGATTTCTCATCCCATCACTTCTTTGCAAAAGAAGGAAACGGAATTTGAATGGACACTCAAGTGTAAAAATAATTTTAATCTGTTGAAGGAATTACTTACTAGTGCACCCGTGTTAAAGATTGTTGACCCAAATGAAAGTTTTGTGGTATGTACAGATGCTTGTAAGGAAGGACTTTTTGGAGTCCTCACGCAAAATGGACATGTCATTTCATATGAGTCGAGAAATCTTAAGGAACATGAGAGGAACTATATCACGCATGACTTGGAACTTGCTTCCATTGTTCACACCTTGAGGATGTGGAGGCATTATCTCATGGGGAAGAAATTCAAATTAAGAACAAACCACATTGGTCTGAAGTATATTTTTAAACAACCGACCTTGACTGCCAGGAAAACAAGATGGATGGAACTTTTAAGTGAGCATGACTTCGATATCAAGCATATCAATGGAAATGAGATTAAAGTTTCCGATGCACTTAGTAGGAGAGTGCATCACATGCATGTTACTACTGTCAATATGCATCAGTCAGACTTGAAGAGCATAATTTTAGATGGTCTTGTTATAGATCAACATTACCTATAGGTAAAGGAAAACTCACAGCAAGGGGATGTACAATAGAAAATAAAGGAGTAAGAGATAAAGGAAGATGGATTACTCATGAATAAAAATAGAATCTATGTTCCTAGTTCCGGAGAACTGAGGAATGTGGTACTGAAGGAAATGCATGATGTTCCTTATGTTGGACATCCCGGTTACCAGAAAACAATTAGAACAGTAAGAAGTCAGTTCTTTTGTCTGGGAATGAAGAAGGATGTTGCTGATTACATCGCTTGATGTATGGAATGTCACAAGGTGAAGGCTGAGCATAGACACCCAGCAGGTTTGTTGCAACCATTACCAATTCCAGAGAAGAAATGGGAAGTGATCACCATGGATTTCATCATAGGATTACCCAGAACGAATAAGCAACATGAATCAATCATGGTAGTGGTTGACAAATTAACAAAGGTTTCTCATTTTGTACCTGTGAAGACAATGCATACACCGACTAATATTGCAGAAATTTTCATGAAGGAAATTGCTAGGATGCATGGGATACCCAGAACAATTGTCTCAGAAAGAGATACAAAGTTTACTTCCAACTTATGGAGGGGATTGTTTGAAGGATTTCTCACAAATATAAACTTTATCACCGCATATCACCCCCAGATAGATGGGAAAATAGAGAGAGTCAATCAAATAATTGAAGACATGCTGAGAATGTATGTGATGAATAAGCCATCTAAGTGGGAATATTACTTACACTTGGTTGAGTTTGCATATAACAATGGGTATCAAGATTCATTGAGAATGAGCCCACTTGAAGCTTTGTATGGTAGGAAATGAAATACTCTAGTGAGCTAGGAAAACCCAACAGATAGAGTGGTACTTGGTCCGGAGTTGCTCAAGGACATGGAAGACTAGGTGGTCAAGATTAAGCAGAATTTAAAGGCAGCTTAGGATAGACAAAAATTTTATGCAAACAAAAACAAGATAGCTAGATAATTTAAGGTAGGGGAGCATGTACTTTTGAAAGTGAAGCCCAAGAAAATCTCTTTGAAATTGGGTAGCTATACAAAGTTGGTAGCTAGATTTTGTGGTCCATTTGAAATATTGGACAAAATAGGGCTAGTTGCACACATGATTGCATTACCTGCTTCCATGAATGTGCATAATATATTTCATGTATCTTTACTAAAGAAATATGTACATGATCATAACCATGTTATTGGTTGGCATCTGATTCAAGTAGATATGGAGGAAGACTTCCAGGTTCAACCAACACGAGTATTAGACAAAAAGGTAAAAATTCTTTGGAATCGAGTTATAAAGCTGGTAAAATTTTAGTGGACCTGCTACGGTCTTGAATACGCTGCCTGGGAGCATGAAGATACCATGCGGGAAGAGTACCCATATATTTTTAAATAAATTTGAGTTTTTGATCTCTATTTTGTATTTGCACTGAGGACATTGCCAAAATAAGGGGGAGGGGATGTAACACCCCAGGTTGTGAACCCCCATTTTAAATAATGTATTGTTACACTGTTGAGAGGCCTGAGTGCCCAAACGATTATTTAAAGGGCCAATATGCCAAATAAATGTAATTCTTTGATAATTATTAATAATAAACACATCACTAGTTGCTAGAAGGAAAAGGACTAGAGTTATAGGGGGTTGTGATTCCACAAGAGAGGGGTCTTGAGAAACTAAATTTTTATTCCTCATTAATTACCTTTTTGCCTAAAGGGGGGAATCGGTTATGTGAGATTCTTGGGGAGGCCAGGAGGTTCTTGATTTCCCCACGAACATACTTAAACCCACCCCTGGAACGATTGTGGGGTTGGCCATTGGATTGTCCACTCCGTCACCTTTTTGTTATCTCATTCTTACCCTCACGCACTCCCATGCACTTACCTACCTCCTCCATCCATCCTCACCTACGTATTGGTCTCAAGAAGGGGGACCAAATTGCGAAAGAATTAGCCACAGATAGTTGGATGTAGTGGCCGCTGGTGTGATTTAGTCATGCCTTGAGGCCTGCATGTCTGAGATGAAGTGGCTTGTGTCCAGTATGGCTCACAGTTGCGAGTCCTGAGAGTCCCAACATTGATATTCTGGACCAGTTGCATTGGTGGCCCAAATAAGGAAGACTACCCGAGGGACTGCGTGGTAGAGAAAGGTGGAGGTTCATTCTCTCAGGTGGTGCAAGCTGGGTAGAAGAGAGATGGGTACTTGGATTGTTGTGAGTGTTGGGAAGCCTATGAGAGCTTGAGAGATAACTGGTTTGGGAATCTAAGTTCACTATGGAGCCGTCCTTGTGGATTCATATCCCTGGCTCGGGGGTGACGCTGTTGTCGATATTTGGAGTAGTAGTGTCTACAGTTGGGTGGAACGTCCTTGGTCTGCAGCCAGTTGGTGTCATCTTTCATAAAGATAAGTGCTCTCCGTTGTGATATTATTATCTGTGTATGAATGTTTTTACGTTGTATATTTAATTATCGTTAATTGAACCTTTAGAACATGCATGCTTGCTGGATATTACTGTGCATGTCATTAATTCTCTTATCTTATGCATCTTTAACAAATAAAGAAGGTATCGCTATGAGAAAGAAGTCTGAGGGTGGGCTTGCAGGTAGCATACCCCAACCTGTGGATGGAGGGGTGTGTTACAATATTATTATTATATTATATTTAATTAGGCCCTATTGTGCCTTAGTAAAAGTTGTCCCTATTGTGCCTTGACAAATAAATCTAAATTAAGAGGGTAAAGTGACAGGTTAGCCCGGACCTAATTATAGGTTGGTCAGACCACTATTTATAAGAGAGGCCAACACCTCATTTGGACACACATACTCACCATCTAGCTTTGCAGTGTGCAGGTCTTGGAGGAGAAACTACTGCAAATGGGGGTGACGTTAAGGAGGGCTTTGGTCTATCTCTTGGTATTCCTTGGTTAAGTGGTGCACCACTCTTCCTAGTGAAGGAGTAGAAGAGGATATTATGTTTGGTCTTTGGTCTATCTATATTGAGGAAGTTTTGTTGGGTTTTCTCCCCCCATTAGGGTTTCCTAGGATAATATATGTGTCTCTATTGTTTATGTGATTTCCTCTCTTTCAATGATCTTATTTATGCAACTAATGTGATAAATGTTTATAATAATAAATAAGAACTGTAACTGCTAGATGTATAAGTAAAACATCAACATGGTATCATAGCAGGCCTGAAATGCACCAATTCATAGTTTATAAAGAAGTAGCTAGCCTCAGTGCACCCTCTCCCAGATTCAGTTGTCAATGTTGCAGATACTACAGAATTAGAGTTTCTGCATAAACCCTTAGTGGGACATTTTCCTTGTTTGAGGAGGACGTTGGAGAAAGTAACCACACCTAGGAACTTTCCCTAGGAGGGCACATCTAGTCCCTAGATCAGAATTCAAAAATTTGAAGTTTCAGAAATTAGGGTTTCCTCATAAAACCCTAAGTTGCAGTTGCAGTATAAGTTGCAATTCTAGTATCAGTTGCAATTGCAATATCAGTTGCAGTATCAATTACAGTTGCAGTTCCAGTTCCTTCGTACTAGTTCCTTCATGCTAGTTGTAGCACCAACTATAGTGAAAGTTTTTGTGAAGTTTTGGGACTGTTTTTTTTTATCCTAGTGCGCATTACCCTATAAAATCTCCAGCTACCTTTAAATACAAGTTGCAACACCTTTGAATTTTCAAAGGTTTTTTATTGATTGTCACTATTTACGGATGGTGCCATTACCTGCCAATGCTGTCAGAGGTATGCACTTAAATATGTTTAAACCGTATCATTATTTTAAAGGGTATTTGCAGGAGAAAGGATATTTTGTCTAAGCAAAAATTATAGATCTAGAGGGATCTCAGATCCAACACATTTAGAGGAACCATGCACCACATCATATCGTCTTAGTATGGAGGACAAGTTGACGAAAATACTTATCATCTTGAGTGAAGGAGACTCAGAATAAAATTAGCACAATCATTATTAAGGACAAGACTCCAGGTTCTAGGTTTGATTGATTAAATTAATAAGATTCAAATTTACACATATCAAGTTTGATAACTGCTAAACACTATAGTTGTGATAACAATCTTTGAAAAGTTTTATTATTGAATACTTGGTAGCATGTGAGTTCTATTGAGATAAATTCTTACTGTAATCATTTACTAGATATAACTAACATCTCCTCTAGGAGAAACTTCTTGTTTTTGTTTCCAGGTTAACATGGAGGAATGATTGATCACAACACTAGAAGAGTGTTTCTCTCATTCCTTATTATTGTATTTATTATTTTTTACCCTTGTTTCAGGCAGGTCACAAGTGATATCTCTAAAGGATATACCCTAATGATCGTTCTCGCTATTGTTTTATTATTATTATAAAGAGTATTATTCTTGTCTATTGTTTCTCCCTTGTTGTTCTTGTTCTGGGAGGTCACATGTGATTGTTTGATTACAGAGAGGGGGGGTGAATCAGTAATAGAGCAATAATAATCCTTTTTAACCATATAATCCAAGTGTTATATCAATGTATCATTATCATCCAATAACTGCAGAGTAAATAAGCAATGAACAAATGAACAATCATACACATACGCAGTACACTAGTGTTTTATGTGGAAACCCAAAGTAGGAGAAAGCCACAAAATGATTTATCTTATATGTCTTGAAGAATTACATTCATTGGAAGCACCAACTTCCTTTCTTTTCCAGCTGCAACTGGAAGGAGGCTCCAACCCCCTAGTTTCTCAGTCTACAACCTGAGGGAAGCTCCAACTCCCCAATTCTTTGGCTACAACTAGAAGGAGGCTACAAACCCCTATGTTCTCCGTCTACAATCGGAAGGTAGCTAAAACCACCTATCGTTGCCCTGTCCAATCTCCATGAAGTAAAAGTAGAATGATGGAACCACTGTCACATTATCACTGTGAGATACATCATTGTAAACATGTACCAATAAACCTGAACTATGCATCAACCATGCATCAACTTGTAACTCAACCTGTATTAAATATGTACCATAAAAAAGTGCATCATCCATGCACCAACCTGTACCAAACAATCTATAATCAACCTGTACCATAAAATAGTGCATCAACCATGCACCAACATGTACCAAACAATGTGTAATCGACCTGTACCATAAAATAGTGCAACCAACCATGTACCAAGTATGTACCAATCATGTGTCAAGTAATCATCAACTATGACTCCTCAATATGTACCAACATCATCAACTATACACCTCCTGTATGTGCCAACTCATCAACTACTTGTCTCGAGCATGTACCCAACTTTTATCTCAACCAAAATCCCTCATCAATTTCATCATCCAAATATGATTTGTAACTTTGAAATAGACTTGTTTTATATGATCACATACCTGCAAACCTTCCTTAACTTTAACAATAAGAGACTAGCATTTTCATCAAACGTTTCTTTAGTCTCACAAGACTAGTTTTGGATTCGTCAACAACCCTAAATCGAAATAATCATAACTTTGTACCTGTAATGAATAAATATCTGAAACTGATACACAATTTTCTTCAGTGTGTTTTGTGAAATTACTCCAGGTGTCACTACTTGGAACCTCTTAGAAAAGGAGTTATGGCAAAAATGACACACCTTACTGAATTATGGCTTATTCTAGAGAGAGACCTTGTAGAGCATGCCCCACACAAAATGTTTGTTGAATTGATCTTAAAATGTTACACAAAATACTATAGACTGTACTATAACCAACAAATTTGGTTTTACTTAATTTGGATCTGTTATGAAGAAGTTATGATTTTTTTACCCAAAACACTTGTTTTTGACTAGTTTCAAGACTAGCCACAAATCCTATTTTCCACAGAGTGTAATGTAATGATCCCAAGCCAAATTCTTTCTTGGAATCACTAACCACTACTAATTTATTGAGTTATTAAGTGCATACAATATTCATCAACACATGGAGATCACAATATATTCAAGATGTAGAAGCACAAGCAAAGATCTGACCTTTTTATTATGAGCAATGTAAGATCAATACAATAGATGAACGATCTGGCATAAACCTCAGATGCCCATACAAGTAATAGATATGAGCTGCTAGAAAATGCTCCCGCTAATACAAAATAATTCCTCCAAAGGCTGAATAAGAAATGAAGATCAATACAAGTAGATATGAATGCCAAACTCTCCAACTGAAGAATGCCATGCTCCAATAGAAGGCTGAAACCCTCAATAACTCGGCCCTACTGCCAAAAGTGTCCAATCACCCTAAGAAATATGCCAATTGATATATTGGGTGATGGTAAGAATAACCCAGGTGCCTGAATCTCCAAGATCCCTCTCAATCTCCATAGATCTGAATTTCCCACTGAATGGGGTGCCCCACTAGATCACTGAAACCCTAGTTGGTTCGGCCCTAATGAAGGAGGCCTCCAAATGCTCTGTAACTCTCCAAGAATATAGATCAGGCTATGAGAATCCCGTGGGAGAAGTTTTGAGCTCAGATCTCAAGCAGATCTCCCTAGATCTGAGTTTTACTGAATCACAGGACGCCCCCTATGGCTCCACGACATCCCAATCT
>SNQJ01S0046785.1:37226-48542 GCA_010110895.2 Picea sitchensis
TTATCATTATATCCTCCTATCTTAAATTCAACTAAGCATTGTTTGGTGACATTTACCTGATGTCCTTTTTGTAGCCACGAAACTTTATATGGACTTGGATGATCAGTCGTTCCCAGCTCCAGCCTTTCTACCATCTCGGTTGAAACGAGATTATCCGTGCTACCGCTGTCCACAATGACCTTGCATGCCCAACCCTTGGTCTTGCAAGTTGTCCTGAAAAGCCTGGTCCTTTGGACTGAACTTTCCACTTCTTTCTCTGGTGTCAAAAGGACTTTTCACATCACCAATGATCTTCTGCCTTCAGCGTCTTCTACTTCAACATCTCGCCTCTGCTCTTCGGTGATGTGAGATTCTCCCCCATATTTCTTTTTCTCTGGACACTCGAATGACTTGTGCCCATTCTTTCCACATGTGAAGCATATGATTACTCCACCTCTTCCTCTTCCTCTACCTCTGGTATGAGGAAACCTATTGTTATCAACATATCCTCCTCTCTGCTCAGTATGTTGTTCTCTTTTCTTAGCATATTGTCCTCGTTGTGAACTTCCACCTCTCTCTGTCTGAGTCTGAGGTTTCTTCCATTCGTCCCTAGGATTCTGGGTTCTTTCCTGGGTAACTGATTTCCCTCTAGGATGACTTCTGCCTCTGCCCCTCTGATTCTTCTTTTGACTCAGCTTCTCTTCATCCTTCAGAGCCATCTGATAATCATATTCCACCATTTGTATGGTCACCATACTCATTTCATCCTGAATCTCATATCTCAGGCCATTCATATACCTGGACACTTTTTCGTCATTGCTTTCGCGATGACCTGCCCTGATATTCAACCTGTAAAACTCTTATATATATTCCTTCACTGTCATCATCTTCTATCTCAGCTTCTGCATTCTCCTGAACAGAGAAATTTGATAGTCCCTGGGAATGAATTTTGCCTTCATCTTTGCAATCATCCTGTCCCAGTTCTTAATTTTCTGCTTACCTTGGCAACGCCTATCCGCTTGTAGTTCATCCCACCACAAGGCTGCATGTCCTTTTAATCTCGTGACAGCATGCCTGACTTTCTTTTCCTCTTCGATATCTTCATAGTCAAAATAGGTGTCTAGAGCTCTAATCCAATCTAGAATCTCTTCTACATCTAGATTTCCCTCATAAACTGGAATTTCCATCTTCACCTTTGCACCCATTCTTGCAACAGCTTTAAGTAAGCACTCATTTGCTGCATCTTCTGCTGTGACTTCTTCTTCTCCATGTCCAGCATCATCTTCATTTTCGGACTCACTGATGTCTCCTACATCAGTTGTGCGCCTTTGTCTTATCTCTATTTCCACAATCATAGCGCGTAAGTTATGCAAATCTCTTTCTACTTCTGGAATCTGCACTTGCCTACCCCTTCCTCTGGGAATGTCCCTTTCCTCCTCTGGATCGAGTGATTGTCTATATCTTCTTCTCGGCGGCATGGTGAATTCTCTCTTTCCCCGCTACAAAAAGCAAATAATATTTTCTAAGCTCTGATACCACTTGATGTGTATCAGAGTGCTCTTTACCTC
Source organism: Picea sitchensis (assembly GCA_010110895.2). Taxonomy (NCBI): domain Eukaryota; kingdom Viridiplantae; phylum Streptophyta; class Pinopsida; order Pinales; family Pinaceae; genus Picea; species Picea sitchensis. The sequence goes on from SNQJ01S0046785.1 coordinate 38,774, forward strand.
TTATGCCTCCCTCGCCTGAAATATACAGACAAGAATCAAGGCTCTGATACCACTTGACGCAGGTGCGCTCGCAAGGAACATCCGCTCACAGAATCTTCTCTCCCTTCTCGGCCTGAAGAACTCAATGTTCTTCTATTTCCCTATCGGGAAATCTGCACCCATAGAACTCTCTCACGGGATCTCCCTTTTCCTATCGGGAAATCGGACTTCGCGACTTCGCGAGGTCATTGGTCGAGTGCTGGTGTTTCGAATCCCCGAAACCCGATGCAAGTCAATGCTGACCCTTCCTCTTCCCTATCAGGATTTCTCCTATCGTGATTTCTCCACTCGCGATATCAAACAATTGGATTTACCAAACACCGAACCCCGATGTGTCGATACTCCGATGCACACGCGGGTTGACTATTCAATGCCCCGTCACCTCTGTCGGGATTTCAGACTTCACGGGATCGTGAATCCTAATGAAAATGTTTCAGGACTTTACTTTCCCCGAACTCCGATAACTCGTGCCACCTGTCCTCCACTAATTCCGCTATGGCCCACACTATCCTTTAACTGTCGGGATATCGTGTTTCACGATTTCATGATTCCTGATGCAATGTTTCGCTTGCCTTCAGGACTCTCGAATTGTCGAACCCTGAATTCTTCAGATCTTCCGACACATGTCCCAAATGATGGGCAGTTCATATCGAACCTCGGGTCTCGCAAAATACTAAAACCCAACTTACTTACCTGCATGACTCTCAATGATCGAAGTGTCGATGGAATTCCGATCTCGTCCACGTGTCTCGACTGATGAATGACTGAAGTTGATTCGAGGTTTCCACTATGGAAATTCACAATCACTTGTCCTCGTGACTCCCGATTCTGTGAACCCCGATGCCTCAATATCCCGATGCTTCTCAGGGTTTCCACTCTACTCACGAGGACTTAAATCCTGTGCAACACCTATCGAATTGGACGGTTGACGGGTAACTATGTGCAGATCCGGCGATCCCCAATCTTTTGAGCTTGGACTCCGAACGCAACCGTAACCTCCCTGCTCCTCTGGCAGATCTGACGGTTAAGGATATTTCTCAAATCCTCTTCACAAGATCCTGACCTTCTGTCCTCCCCTTTGATGACTTCGCGAAATGAACCAAGGACTCCTTCTTGGAATTATCCGCTTGCCTACAAACTTCAAATGTCCTTCAATGTTTTCAAAGGCTTTACTCCTCCATATCTTTTCTTAACTTCGAGCCTCAAAGAGGGTCCTTACATGCACTCCTTGCGACAACCTTCAGATATCTCCAAATATCTGAGAACCTTTCGACTCTGCACACACCTGCAGCAGAAGTCCTTCAACACTTACTCAGGTTCACAACCCTGGACTTCCTTTGGCCTGCGCACTCCTTGTACGGCTCCTATAACCCAATTTCACTTCTGGGTGAATGAGAACAAGAGTTAAACTATCTGAGCCTTCTGTCAACGCACTCCTTGCAGACGACTTCAACTGCAGTCCTTGCAGGAATCCTTACTCAGATAGAGAAACAATTGAAACTCATTTCTTCTACTTCCTTTCTTAGATTTCAAACACTCAGCAAGAAATCATTCATACATAGCATGTAAAACAAATGCATAACAGGAAGTAAATACTCATGAACATAACATTTGTCATACATACACAGAGAACAAACACAAAACCATGGATTTGAATCAATCTCTTCTATTAATTCAAACTCTGTACATGGGTGTTCTTCCACAAATCTCTTCTTCTCTTCTATGCTCTTCCTACTTCAATAATAATACAAAATGCACAATGAGGGTGTCTATATCTCGTTTCCCTCTTTCTTTCTAAAACTGTCTAATCTAATATTAAATTCTATCTACCTATTTCATCTCAACATAAATGCCTCTATCTACTCCAGATGAGAGCGGGGTGCTCAAGGTCTGATTACAATATACAAGTGTGCTTCATTAAATTTCCTCATTAATGTTCACGCAACAGTTTCAAGGTGTTTTCAAAAATTTGTGCTGGATACCTTCCAGCTGTCTTCCGCTTCCGCGTTGGCTCACTTGACGTGGGAGATGCTCCTGCATCACCCACGCACCCAAAATTAATTACACAAGTAACTAGAACCCTTGCAATGAGCAAGCCAAGCACATTAAATGTTTACAAAACCAAGTACAAACATTAATTATAATGAACAACAACAACCTCAACAGGAAGCACAAGTTAAAAATGACCTTGTCAACAACCCAACCATTAATCAAGGCTAAATGGTCCATATCTATGATTTAAATTGGCGTTAATTACAGATCAAATGACCAATCTAAATTCCATTAGTCAACGAGTTACCACCCGAACTTAACAGGAATTACGACTCAAATTTAGTGAGTCTAAGATACGATCGTCATTATTGTACAATCTAAATTTAACCTTAAAACAATCAAATGAGCAGTTCTAATTTATAAATTGTCATCAAGGTGCCATCTAATTCAACATTAAATGGACATCAATAAGCAAGTCTGAACTTCGAATTGGTTAATAATTAAAAATATAATTAACATTAATTATAATCTAACTAGCTTGTCTAAATTATAAATTATCCATTAATCAAATAGACATTAAATACAACCAATTTAGCAAGTCTAATTACCATTTGTCCATCATTACAATCTAATTGACAAATCTACTTCAACCAATACTAAAACCATAGTTACTATCTAATTGTCAATAATTATGATCTAACTAGCATATCTAATTATAGATTAGTCATTAAGTTACAACCAGAATAACATCAATTATGAATCGGTTCGGCAAGTCTTCTTTAATCAATACTAAAACTAAATTGACAAGTCTAAATTAAATTAACTTAAGAACTGTCTAAGAAGGAAGTGAGGTTGTGTAAACAATCAATACAGTAATCAAAATGGAAGGCTCTAATACAAAATAAAGACTATGTGTTCCATTTAAGGTTGTTTAAACATTAATGGTTGTTCTAAGCTGTTAAATACTGTCAGCCAAAGAAGTCTATTCTAAACTAAGGTGGTATAAGGAAGGATTTGTGGTTAAGCATGCAAATATAATTTGTTGTCCAGACGACATCCCCTCACACCTGTTAGATAACATGTTGTTGTTAAAAGGCACACAGTCTACAAAAAGAAGGGGTACACGCCTTTAATATCAATGGGTAAAATGCCAACGCCAACAAGAAAAACTAAACGCAGGTAAGGACAAGGGAGGGGCAATCGACGCAGGTTAACCCAACAACGAATGGCAGTCTGGTCAAAGTATAGTGCAGTCCTAATAAGGCTAACGCTAGGTAATAACCCCATATAAAAATTGCCATGCACACTCACCCACGAATTACCATAGAATGCAGTCATCAGCATGGAAAGAGCCAGGGGGTAAAATTAGTTTATTTTTAAAGGCTAAAATGCCACGCGATTATGGTGGGCGATAGAAATCTGAAGGTGTAAACGTTGACTAGTAACGATATCTTCAGCAGAATTAAACAGTTGTCCAGAGCGGTGTTTTTGCCATGGATGGTGTAAGAAGATGAGTAAAAATGATTGCTAATCATTGAAGGCATCAATCAGTTTGTTGAGATTAAAACATTTAGAATTTCTTTGATTTTTTTTTTTGCTTAGTTAATTTACAAGTAAAAAATGTTGAGTTTATCTCAATCACTAAACTCGTTGAGTTCATGATCTTCCAAGTAATTCGCCGAGTTAAAGGCTGAGTCTATAACATCCCAAAAAAAAAAAATTGTTGAGTTAATCGCTGATGTAAGGTAATACTACAACGAAGGTTACAAGTCACAGTTGTAAGGTATCACATCCATTTTGAGGGTACAACGCAGAGGAAAAAATAATCTTGGAAGTGATAACGTTGAAGCCCCAAAAGGAATGTAAACTTAACCAATGGAAAAGTTTGAATTTGAACCATAAGTAGACTAAAATCCCATACGCAACATTTAATTCATTTTCTATTCCAGTATACCGTTACATCGCAGACTGAGAAATAACACAAAACATTTATCCAATTCAGTGTACCAAAAAAAAACGCAGACTTAAAATATTTAATTGTTTTTCCATTTTCAAGATGCCAATATAAAATGAAGATAGGAAATCAATTCGTCTGTCTAATGCCAAAATACCAAATGTAAAAAAATGCAGACACGAAATCAATTTGTTTTTCCATTGCCATAATACCCATACAATGCAGACAACAGTGAGAGAAACACAAGGATCTAATGGGAAAAGTCATGAAATGATTACAGGGGTTCTATCAGTCAAGGCATAGAGAAAACCAACCAGGACACCAGATAGTCCACACGTAGAGGTCGTTGCCAAATGGCAGTATCAACAATCAGCCAGGGACAAACATCAAAGGTAGTTGGCTAACCGGTTCATCCTTCGCTCATCATTCTCACACAGAAAAGTAGGGCGTTGAGATCCATAGGTATTTTAACGCTAAGGCATCGACCGTAGGTCAGTCTCCTAGCTAACTAATTAGGCGAGGAATAGTTATCTAGGGACGAAGGCTAAACAACCACGAAGGTTACAATCAACACAACAAGTTGGTCAAGATGTGCGGGGAAATGAAGCGATGGGAGTCAATATATCATCGAGCTAGGATAAGAATATTTCCAAAAACCATCTAAACAATCAGTTCACTTACCCAAGTAAAAATGCAGATTCAAGCATAAGTTCTAAAACAATTTACCATACAAAACGACGAAAGCGTATCGTTGTCTTTTCAGAGTGGATGTCTCGCGTGCTCCTTGCAACTCCTGCATGTCAACCGATGAGACTTCACCGGTACCTCCCAGCCAATGCTAGGGGTACTCTTCTTCCCCCTTAGCCCCCCGAGCCACAAAGGGGCCACACACTCACTATCCAGAGATTTTGACTAGCTCCCAGCTCGCCTCACAAGGCTAAGCTACCACTCCTCACCAAGCTAGGTATCCCAACTCCCACAAGTTAAGTCAGTCAAGTGGGCATTTCTACAGTGTAACGTTACACAAACAAAAGAATATGCAACCTCCATCTCCTCCCTTCATTATATAGAGTATTGTGGTTCCTTACTTTCCAAAAATCTCGTTTAGTTAAGTTTTTTTTAAATTTAATTCCTAAAAATTCCTCCCAGTACAAGTGTCACCCATCCCCTTCATTCCTCCATAAATTAATTTCTTTAATTAATTTATTATCCTTATTTCCCTCACCCCCCTAGAGCTACTCCTAGAATCGCTCCTAGGTGTCCCCAAATTCTCGTACAGGTCTTAATGATTTTCCCCACTATTAATTTGCTAGTTTAGTTTAAATTAGAAATCTCTTAAATGGTAGATACTTTACTTAGTTTGACTTTCCGCTTTTTCCCTTTTGTTTCCTTTTTTTTTGTGTTTCCCTCTTTTCCTAGTTTCCTAATATTTTTTATTTTTCCCTCTTTCCCCTTTTTATTTATAACTCAAAAAGGCAGGTGTGGAAATTAACCCTTTTTCCCTTTTCTTATTTAATTAGTATATTTTAAATTATCAAAATAATAAAACAATTAATTCCCCCCCTTTTTTTTAATTTTATTCCAACATATTTTTTTTGAATAAATTAAATTTCTTACTCCCTCCGTGTTACAAGATTTAACGAAGATCATAATTATTAATTTTGTTGTTTTTATTTTTATTTTTATTATTATTATTTATAGATAGATAAAATTTTACCACTAGCATAGTTTATACTTAAACCTTAAATTTTTCGTGATGGGCGACATTTTATTAGGGAAAATGTTTTTTTTTTAAATTCTTATCACAGTGTTCATCCTAAGGCCGACTAGGTTTCCTCATTTATCAAAACAACGCGATGCACCCTTCAGGACGCACTAGGTGTTCCAAGGGTGCCACTCACCCTAATCTGTTTCCCTTGCGCGACATGCCCTTCAGGATGCACTATGTGCTCCAAGGGTGCCACTCGCCAGGTGAACTTGTGGGATACTAAGGGCCTCTAAGGAATAATTCCCCTGCCTTATTATGCACCCCTTAGAATCATCGTGAGCGATTGTCGCAGTCTTCCCTCACGACATCGTGGGTCCTCTCGAACTAGGTAAACATTAACCTACAGTTTGAGCTACGACGAGAGTGCTAGTAGGTTGTGGCAGGGCTACTGTCCAAACCTCTCCCTCAGCATCTCTGGTAGTCGTGCATGATCCCTTTACTCCACATGTGAGTCTGGTTGGCAAGCTATCATCAGCCTGCATCATCAACAAATCGTGTCATAATATATCCATATCATTTAATCAGAAGTACTAAAATCACAGTAAAACAATCAAACCCCAATGGTACACTCCCTGACTCGATCTGGAGTCCAAGGGGTTCCATCGATGCCTTTGAATCCTTGAGGTCCATAATCTTGCACACTCAGTAAAACCGAGTCAATAGCACCTGTCTATGTCAATGTGGTAAAACAACATGTCATCAACCCATAATGCCTCATAATCAAAATCAAAATTTTTAATAGCATAATAATCCGGATCACTTGCGAGCAAGTGTCCTCAAAGAATAAGTTCGCTCAATGCGCCAGAGCGGGATGTTACAATTTCATTACGTTCATCAATTTATTTTGAATTGTAAAAATTTTGATATTGATGAAAGTGTCATGTGCAAGATTTTCACTCTCACCTTAATAGGCCAAGCAAAAGACAGGTGTAGATCTTTACCAGTTGCTTCTGTAGGCAGCTGGGATGAGTTTGTTCGAATGTTCTTGCATAGATTTCAAGATTATGATTTTGATCAGGTTTTCCTCGAACTTGAGAACTTGCAAAGAATTGAAGGTGATTCCTATGAAGATTTCTTCTTAAATTCAAATTAGTTTGCTTTCAATTTAAATATGATGATTTTCCTTCACAGTTTGAATTAATAGGTCAGTTTAGACATATTCTTTCACTTTATTGTACTAATCATGATAAACCAGAAGGTATAATTTTTCTTACTGTATTTTCTATTGTTCATGAACCAGTTATTTCCTATGATATGGTTGATCCTATTGTAACAATCAATTCATAAATTACTGAGGAACTATTTTAGGAAAACATAAATTCATCCAATGAAATTTTAACTCATCCTGAAAATGCTTTAAGTCCTCATATAATTCCTGAATTAGATTGTTTCCATGATGTTGACAGTTGTCTCATTAAAAGTAATTCAAATAAAATTTATGATATCATAATTAATACTCCTCAGATCCACATATTAGAACATCTTGATTCTCATTTTCAAGTAGGGGAAACTCTATTCAATCAATTCAATCCCCTACATGAAAGTGATATCCATTCTAAGGACAATAATAAAGTAACAGTATTAGAAATTCGAGAACAAGTTTTTAATGATAATGATCTTTCCAATAACAGAGAGACATTTAGTTTTATCTGTTCCAATAGTCATTTTTCATTATACCCTGATATTTTTGCTGACATAAATTTGTTTGATAATCATCTAAGTGTTCCTCTTCATTTAAATGACATTTTACAAAACAAAGGAACTATCATAAGTCAAAAAGATTTTGTATATCATGATTATCAAAGTAATGAGTCATTAAATGATCATTTTCTCAATAATTTTCATATATGTTCATCATCTTATGTTTTTGGTCCCGATCTAAAGGAAAATAGTCAAGGTAGTGAATATGAAATCATTTATGATATTGATCTATAGATTGGGGATAGTAAGGCACTTTACCCCCAGGTGATGGTTATGTCAGGTCATTGTATTGTCAACCCTCGTGATCAATCCAAATTCCAATATGTAGGATATCCTTTTACTGGTCATATTTCAATTGATTCTCATCTTGAGTCTTCACATAATGATTTCAATTTTAAAGAAACAAATTACATGCATGTATTTGATTCTTATGATATAACTCAAGTTCCTACTTCTTTTTATAATCTTGAATTTTTAACACAAGTAGATGTCAGTTCTAATATTGATTACACTATAGGGGCTGATACTTGTAAAAAGGAAACTCTTGCAAATAAGTCCTTAGTTTTTGTTGATATTCTTGTAAATAGTAATGTATTTTTTTTCATATTACTACTAATTTATCTCAACACGGTCAACATATTACTTTTCCAATAATGGTTCCATTTCAACAATTCCACAATCATTTTCATGACAAAATTGAATCTTGGTTGGAAAATACATTCAAAAGAGATTCCATGTTGATAAAAACATTCTTTTGTCTCTATTAGAAGTAGATGTACATAAAAAAATATTCTGATTGTTTACTATTCTAAGTTTTGGTTACTAATTCCTCTTGTACATATGTTTATAGGTATCAAAGAACTTGAATGGCTCCACTAGAAATATGACTGTACTTAATCATATTTATCTCCTAAACTAGAGTAGGAGTAGGAATAGTTTACCTTAGGTTTTCTTTATCTTAGATTCAATAAACTGATGATCTTAAGCATACATGAGCTTCATTAAATCTGCAACTTCTTCATGCTTTAATTTTTATCATAGGAAGAAGTTAGGTCTTCAAGGTAAGTCTCATATGTTTATTTCCGTCTTTTCATTATTTTCTTTAGGTTTTTAGTTTAAATCTTGTTTTAGTGTTTGTTGATCTAAACTCTTTTTTTGCAGGTCTTCGTAAATTTCCAAGAAAATCTAGCACCCCTTCTTACTTGGAATGCACTGTCCTTGTTCCACCAATTCCGAGTTAGGAAAAGAAACAATGATGCAGATCAAATTGCAAACAAGATAAATTAGGGAGTTTTTAAACGTTTATGTTGCATTCATCCCTTCTGATTTAACTTTGTTTTTTTATTATTGTTGCTACCTAGTTTTTGTATTTTGATTTGACTAAAAAATCCAATCAACTTCAACTTTACAAGAAATAATTTGTTAAGATCCCAACTTAAGACGAACAAACATGTTTTTTCTTATTTTCACTCTTTTTTTGAGATATGCTTTCATAAGTTGTCTTGTTGAAGTTTCTTTTCATAACTGGTTTTTTATATACCTTTTCTTTCAAATTTTTCCTTTTCTTTCTTTGTTTGCAATGATTGATTTTTTTTTTTTTGGTTTTGAGTGGATTTTTTGTTATGGGGAAATGTTTCATTCCCAACATTAGTTGACCTACATAGGGAAATATTGAATCTCTTCTTTTCAATAGGATTTTATTTACCTAAAGGTCATCCATGTCAAGTTTTAACTTTTCTCGTACATTAATCGTTATCTATGGGGATCATTAGGATATGTTTCAAGTATTGTGAGCTAATATTTAAAAAAGAAATAATTGCCAACATTCTTTACTTTGAATCCCTCCCATCCTTCCACGTTTAAAATCCTCTACTTTGATAGTTTAAGAGAAACTAGTGGGGTCAAACTCAACTTGTATTGCATCCAGTACTTCAAGCTAAACCCTCTTGTACCACCCCGCTCTCTTTACCTAATTGCTAAAATGAATTCTCTAAATATAAATCAAAATGGTGGATTAAGAGAGTTTAAAGCACATATGTGTGAGAAATGTTTGTAAACCCATCGGAGTACTGAACAAATTCATTGGCAGCAGGTAAATGCATACATGGTACCGAGATAACTTTGTCGGGGTACTGAATAGGCCTACTGGAAGTGAAGCAATGTTGGGAAAATAGGTAATTTTATAACATATGCATACTAATATTTAATAACCCCCTAGCTATTTTTATTATCCAATAGTAGATATGTAATTAAAAGTTAATAAATATTCCCTATATTTGGATTCACTATTTTGGACTTGGGCATTCAAGTACTTT
>SNQJ01S0046785.1:48552-61976 GCA_010110895.2 Picea sitchensis
GTAGGTGAAGAGGAATACTCATATCTAAGTTATTTGGGGGTTTTCTTTTCAAGATTCAATCTTTGTATTTGAGACAAGGTTTGCACTATTGCAGCTCTTTTTCTTCAACAACAAAGCTCATTATTTTGAAAGGATTGTTGGAGGTCTATTTGTAAAACAAAGCAATGAAATCAGGTTTATTATTTGTATTCAAATACTTTTATTTATTAATGCAAATTTTACTCTTTTAATGGAAAATATGTGCCAAGTATTTCATATTTTGCATTGTTGTTTGATATGAGAATGATTTTCTATTAGATCAGCTACCGGATCTAATGGTATTATAGATTTTTTATTTATTTATAATCTTCTCTTGTGCTTCAATCCAATTTCTAAGTAACTATTTACTTAGAAATTTGTCATTTTAAATATATTTAATTGTCATTGAATTGTATGAACTATTTATGCATTTTAATGGCCCATCTTTTATTGTTTTAAATATCCAAACAAAGCATGTATGGAAATCATCATGTTAACTATTTGAACTGATTCAACAACTTGACATTCATCATAAAAGCATGTTTAATCTCCACTATATTTAAATCCTTTCACCTGGTATTTGAAAACTATCTCTTGAGTATCAAGTTAGATTAGTTTCCTTTACTTTATGCATTGTATTTAGATTTAGAATTAGAATTAGATTAATTTATTTCATTTTGTTGAAGTATCCTCAGGCATGAGCAATTTCATCTGTGGATTAGCTGAGCCCTTGTGTGAGCTTAAGACTTGTTTTCTTGCAAGCCAACTACAAGAAGGTAATTACTTCTCTTTTGTCTACTGATAAAATGTAACGACCTCATTGTTATGACAACAATCGACATATAACAGGATAAAAAATAAAAAATAAAAAAAATCTTGTTGCATTAGTAAATACATTTCCATTAAAGCAACTTCATTGACACATCATCAAATATATTAATGAAAAACATGAACACAACATCAACCATTCACGACATAAATCTGACACTTCATTACAATGAAAAGTGATACACAAATTGACGCAGTAACACAAATAAATAGCATCCCAATTTCATTGCAGTCATACAAATAAACAATGACACAAGTAACCATCATCATATCAAACATACATAAATATTTAATACTCACTGTGCACAAGAGTAAATAACTCTAGAACCTTCACAAGACAACTTAAATAATGAGTGAGAGAAAACTAGCTACTAAACACTCATGCCACAAAATTAAGGTGCAATGTAGTCAACACAACTCGACATTGTTCCATGGCGTGCAAGAAATATAATATCTAAACAATCATTTGTACAACAATTTTTTCATGGCGCTCGAAGTAGATAACCAAACAATCATTCATTATATTAACTCTTCATTGCACGTAAGAAGTAAAATATAACATTAAGAAATACATCAATCAATAATTAAACAATGTGTGAGAGTACAATAATTACCTAACCACCCATACCTTGCATTAATCATGCGCAATTAATCAACTTTATTTAAATTAAGGGCACTAGACCAAACATCTACTTTACTATAAGGAGCGTGATTATTCCAATTACCCAATAACCAACTTCCATACTAAACAAGGCATGCACATGATCTAAATAATGAATTAGTCATAAACGACATTTATACATTGCACACAAGAATTCTAAACCATCATTCTTACATTATAATAGTTGCACACGAGTGTAAAGAAACTACATAACTCATCATGTCAGCGTTCAATCAATGATGCAAGACTTGTCCTTAACTTCATTTTCATGGCTCAGTAGTCATCTAGTTATTAATTAATCCATACTTCAACACCACATTCAAGGTGCATGAAAATCCATTAATGCAATTAAAGCATGCATCGCCTCAAATAATGGCGCAAGAGAATACCATTAAGAATAAATCATACATGATTAATATTAAGGGCACAAAGTATCTAATTCTTAATCCAATCAAGTAACATCAATAATCAAGGTGCAATAGAAAATGAGTTAAAATCCGTGAGGCAATACAATTTAATGGTGCCCGCAATAAATGATAAAATTTAAGGGCAAGAGAAAATTACGATGCAACATGCAAAGAAATAAGTCAGGGTGCAAGGTAACATCAATTTTATTCAATGTGCGAGGAGAGTAAAATGCATACAAATATCCATTCCCAGCTATACTTGTCATGGCGCAAGTAACTAACGATTACTTATTATCCATCCACATGAGTCTTAAGGCACATCGAGACAACTGCTCACCATACCAATAAAGAAGATCATAACGCATTAAAAGACTCAAATATTGCATTAAATAATATAGCTTTAAGGAGAAAAACACATGGCAATAAAGGCTCTAAATAATGAATTTAAGAATAAATCATTAAAGAGAAGAGAAGATAGCATTAAGGCTCTAAATATTTCATCAAATATCAGCTAGGTATCAACACTATTGATGCCATGTAATAAGGAATTGGGAATAACCCAAATGTATTTTTATCCACTTCATAAGGTTCATCATTAAGGAAGCTATAACATATAACTATTAGTTATAAGGAAAGATAATAAGAAATCGGGAAGGATCACTCCATGAGTTACGTATATTTAAATAATAAGCAAATAACAATTTATAACCATTAAAGCAACCAGGTAGGGTCCTTCTATCGAAATTACAGACTAAAATCAAGGGTATTAGTAGTTGGAACCAACACAAGTGGGTGGGAAAAAGGGAAAGTGTTTAACAAGAATAACTCAGCCACTCAGTGAAGGATGTAGGGAAAAGGGGAAACTCTATGTAGCTGGGATTCGCCGACAGTCAGAACGCTAATGGAGTTATGGACACCCGAAGATGGAAATTAAAGACTGCGTTGGGTTAATGAGACCCCACTCAAAAATAAATTAACGTTGACTCTGAGTTAATAAAACAACATCATCAACTGATTCTAGTGGAGGGGAAATGCACCAAGCAGTAAGGGATGTTGAGGTGAATTCCAAGAGAAACTCGTCCCAGATAGGCAAAAATGCAGAGAAGGAAAGGAATTTTTTGGCCAAAAATAGTGATCCTATGATGCAGAGAGGCACGAGTTCAATATGGGGGAGTTTTTACCCAAATCGCAGGGACTGAACTTCATCGAACGAAACATAAAAACAAAACGCATAGTTGCAGTACCCAATTTCACTGTGTAAAATAAGACGCAGTGAAAAGTTAAAAAAAAATGTAGTCATAAGAGAGGATCACTGAGAATAGGATCATTGTGTTAAATATGCATTCATAAGAGAGGATCATTGTGTTAAGGGAGATCAAACACTGTGAAAAAACATGGATCACTAAGAGAAATCCTCTCCACAGAAGACACAGTGAAAGGTTTTTTAAAAAAGGAAGAGGTACAGAACCCCAAAAAGCATAGAAGAACATGCCCACCCTCTGAAATCTTGAATGGAAATCGCAGGGTTGTAGTACCAAGAATTCATTGTGTAAAATAAGTTCAAACACTGAGCAATTGCCCAAAGTAGAGGTAAGTTTTGCTAGTGTTAAATCAGAATTTCGTTGAGTGGCCAAATGCAGAGAAATTCAGGAGAATGCAGTGGTTCAATTTGTTGGTGTATCAACTCACCCAACCGTGAAGGTGACAAAGACTAAAGCGTTGGAAAGAGGTTATGTTGGAGTGTGTACATTATATTCAGGAATGCCTACTCTAGGAAGCAACAAAATAATCACAATCTGAGCATGTACCAGAAAACGATAAATTCAATCTGAAATTTTTAAAAAGCATGCACAAAAAAAAAAAAAACCTGCCCAATATTGACTCCCATTCCTTTATTAAAATTAAGGTCCTCGTGTTGTTGTTTTTTTTTCAAGGTTTCAGAACTAGATAGAGCAAAGAAACACTATTTATTCTCAGGAAATAGAATTAGTTTTAGTGGTTGAAGGGGTTATTCCGTTCTTTAGGATTTTACCCACCCCAACTTATATATCCCGCCATCATTTTGACACCACGCACGCCATACCATACATCAATGCAAAATTAATAACCGAAACAAAATTTAGAATTCAACGAATTCCTTGGAAATGATCGAGATCTTTGTTGCCATATATACATACACTGACTACAAGCATTCTAGTGGAAACCAACGGAGGGGGGAAATGGATAACAATGAACCGGAAATTTCGTTACAATTAGTTTGATTTGGAAAAAAAAAGATGCTAGGATTCCCTTTCTATAACACACAACCATTAATGGAATTCAACAGTTCGATATCAGAAACACAACAGTGACAGAAAATTCATATGTGATCAACCAATTACCATTATCTCACTTTCGAAAATAAAGCGGCATCGAATCACATTTATATAATCCTTTATAACAAATTGATCCATTGTGAAATAAGCTACGTCAAATTACATATATATAATCCTTGTTACAATTTGATCTATTGTGAGATAAAGCAACATCAATTACATATATAATCCTTATTACACTAGATCCATTGTGAAAATAAAGGAGATATCAAAATTGTGAAAATAAAGCATGCACATGCCATCAACCTAGTACCATTTAACTTATCGAAATTAATGTCATCGATGAAACTGGGCTTGGAGATTCTCTTCGGCAACTAGCGATACTCCTCGCTCCCTCTTTCTAATTGCATAGACCTCACTGATACCTCCCAACCAACACTAGGGATAATATTCTTCCCCCTGATCCCCCCGAGCCGCAAAGGGGCCACACACATAAGACCAGAGAAGAATATATCTCCTATCTTGCCTCGCAAGATCAAGCTACCACTCCCTTCTGAGTTGGGCATCCCAACTCCCACAAGAAAAAAATCAGTTAAGAAAAATTCCAGCAGCATAACCTTACGCATATCAGTCATCCTCCATTCCCCTCCTCTGCCATTTCTTTTATAGATTTCTCTTAGTGAATAGTTTCCAAAATGCACACTAAATCCTTTTTCTTAATTTATTATTAGTAAAATTACCCCTCGTACACTTGTCACCTGATCCCTTAGTTGCACCAAAAATTCATTTACTTAATTAATTTAAGTTGCCAATTTCCCTCACCCACCTAAAAGCATTCCTAAAAACACTCCTTGATGTCCCTTTATTCCCTCACATTCCCTTAATGATTGATGCCTTTCTTAAATCTTATTTGAGTTTGAAAATGGAAAGTTCTCTAGAATATATTCCCTCCTATGTTCTACATTCCTTTTGTAATCATGTTTCCCCTTTTTGTCTAAGTTCGAATTTAGCAAGTTTTTCACAAAGACAACAATTAATCTTTCAAATAATTTAATCCTCCATAAATTTTTAAATTAAATTATTTACCCCCATTTACTTCATCCCCCCTTTATTACTTTCTTAATTAATTTTTAGTTCTGATGTCCTACTTAGACCTATGCTTTAAATTCAACTAGGCTCAGCAAAATTGTTTTTAAGGGAAATTTTATAATTTAAACTTTACTCATACAACATTTATTTTAAGGTTGACCAAGTCAAAATGACATATTGTTTTCTAGGTACCTTGGTTCGTTGACTCACCAATGTTAAAATCTCCGATGTTCCCTTCAATATGCACTACATGCTCCAAGGGTGCCACTCACCTTCATTCATGTTTCATTTATGTGACGTGCCCTTCAATACGCACTACGTGCTCCAAGGGTGCCACTCGCCCTTTGACTCATTTTTGTAGACATCTAACACTTGGAGTCAAAGCTCTTCCAGGTGACCTTCTGCGAGAGTAAGGGACTCTAAGGAATAAGGACCCTACCTTATTGTGCACCCCTTAGAATTATCATGAGAAACTATCAGAGTCTTCCCTCACGACATCATGGATCTCTTGAACTAGGTAATCATTAACCTACAGTTCAAGCCATGGCTGCAGTGCTAGTAGGTTGTGGAAGGGATGTTGCCACACCTCTCCCTCAATATCTTTGGTTGTCATGCATGACCCCTTTACTCCAAATGTGAGTCTTATTAGCAAGTTATCATCAGCCTACATCCATCAATGAAACATGTCATTAATCCAAAATCAACATCATAATATACCAGTCATATGACACATATGCAATAACCAAAAATACCCAAACCATAAACAATCCACTCCCTGACTCTATCCAAATTCCAAGGAGGTCCATCAATGCCATCGACATCCTCAATCATTCCAAAGTCTTGCACACTCAGTAGAAACCAGTCAATAGCACCTGTCGATACAAATATAATCAAATAACATATCATCATATCCACAACATCATCATAATCCAAAAGCGAAACAGTCAATCATTTAAGAAACTGGATCACTTGCACACAAGTTTCCTCAAAGAATAATTCCAATCAGGTGTGCGTAAGAGAAGGTTATTACATACACCCCCTCTTGTTTTAAACTTCATCCCGAATTTTCATAGTATACAAGTGCAAAAATAAAGTATTTGACAGTATCTAGGAGTTAGTCATCAAACAAAAATGGAAACTGCAGACGCATATCATATGCGTTCTACCAGGTAGATGAGTGTGGACCATAATTAATCCTACTGGACCTTGACCTGATCAACAGTTCGATGTCGTAGCTATCGAATGTGACAATCCAGAAAGCGGATTGGCTCTGTCGTGAGAGCACCCTCGCCCAACATCCGCCAAGAAATTAGTCTATCTCATGCGTAGGATCATTGAACTAAAGTCGCACACAGATACAATATAAACATCATGAAACGAATCAAAGAATGAGGTATGTCTAGCCATTAGGCCCTTCACAAATATGGTCACATGATGCGGATTGGCAAACCCTTATGTCGATCTTGCGCTTCTTCCTTCCCCTTTTGTATCGTTTGTATTTGTTCCTTCAATTATTGGATCTCTATGGTCCTGTCAGGACCCCATCCTCAAGTCGATCCCAAGTCAAGGCACCCGACACGGTCTCTCATAAATAAACTCAAATGGCGCCATATTAATGGTTCTTTGATGGTTTTTGTTTCATGAAAACTTGGCAAGTGGCCAAAACTATTCCCAATGTTTCGGTTGGTCCAACACACACATATGCAACTCAATCTTCCCAATTTGGTTTGTTCCTTCGATCAACCTGTCTATATCAAGGACATGTTGTACTAAAGTTTACAGGTGTTCCCAAGGCCTCTTGGGAAACTCATCCAAAATTGTCTTGCAAACACTGAATCCCTTATCAGATATGATTTATTTGGTATGTCTGGTAGTCTCAACTATCACGACAATCGAGTCATGCCTCCTTTCCTTCAGTGGAAATTCAATGGTGTGTTGAAATGGACACTTGACACTGAGAGGGGGGGGGGTGAATCAGTGTCACAAAACTTTGGACAATTTTCACTTTACACAATTTAATTGAACAACACATATTTATTTCATTTTCTCAATCAACATATAAAAGAATAAATATTTTATTTATTTATTTAACTTGAATGAATACATAAGATTAATCTTTGAATATCTTCAACTTCAAGCAACTATGAGAGACCTAGCTCTCTATTACAAGACCCATCTTGTAGTTCTCAGATCCAACTGAGAAATGAGAAATCCAACCCTCATAACAAGTCCTAGCTTGCTGATATCAGATCCAATTGAGATGTGAGGAATCCAATCCTCATACAAGACCCAGCTTGTAAACATGCACCAACCTGATAGAATGAACTTTCTTTCAATCCATTATAAATAAATATATATACTTCAACAAATTCAACTACACATTCTTCTCACCATTCTTTCTTGTTTATATAGTCTTCCAACTGGTGTGAATTTGAACCATTGCATTTTTTGATATTGAACCATTGTACCTTTTCATTTAAATGATAATATTAAAATTTAAATAATATCATTTTTCCTTTTATCCTTTATTCATAATGATCATGATTTAACTCTCTTAATCATGACTGTGTGTCGGTTCTTTTGTCTTCATGAGTTGATCACAGACATGGATCGACTCATTATATCGTTCGCATGCTTCTGCTACATCCTCAATTCATCAACATATTATATATGATCTTTCACCTATTCTCTATATTATTATGGTGTTAATTCTTTGTCGAATTACAGAGATGAAATCTATATGAGTCGCTTCCTTCAAACCATTTTCATATGACCATATGTGCAGAACCACAGGCTTATTAACTTAAGCGTTGCCTCTTCTTTCTCCCTTATTCCTCTATCACGAGAAAAATGTTTTGTGCTTCATAATTATTCCCCTTCCTTTTTAGCCACCATATGTCCAGTGTTGGGACCGTGTTCTCCGCTACTTCATCCTTCGGGACTTCAGGTCTATGCAACCTTTCAAATCTCCCGAAGCAGATTTCACCGAAGTGCGTATATGGATTTTCACTAGTAGATCAGACATTCCATATTTAATCTTTCATGAATGGACGATCCTTACTTATCTATAGGCTTCAATCACAATCTAAAATTACGACTTAATCAAGAGTTGAGATGAAAGTTTCTCATTCACTTCGGAACTTCAACTATTTGTGGCTCCTGAACTTTGGAGTAGCAAATCCTCTAGAGTGATTACCTACGAAATAAGTCATAAAGCGGTGATGATCGCTTGTTGTCGGTTAACACCTCCACTTACACTATCCTTCCACTATGCTTGATCATCGGTTGAGAACGCTCTGAATTAGATCAACGGTTAGTGCTAACTTCAACCTTTGATGCTTCGGGCAATTACTTTTGTTATAAACTTGTTTACCCGATAGTACATACACCTGAAGTGATGTAACTTGCTGACGTCACTCCTGACTTGGCACTGGCTGAATGGCTTCCATGTGTCACTTAGATTCATGACTTACACGTACCTGAAATGATAATAGCACCTTGACACTTGTCACCATTTGATTGTGCCACGTGTCCTTGTTGACATGGTATGCTAACGTGGATCTCTTGATGTGTGTGTTATGTGTCTTCACTTCGTGACTTCGAAACTTTGGTCTTTGGGTGAATTTACATGTTCTCAACCCATTCTCACCGAAGTGGTCAGTGTCGAAATTGACCACTATCCTTATCCAATGGTCATCATGTATTATCCATCTTTGATGGCCCGTATTTAAGTCGAAAAGGATTAACTTGATCCAATAACTATCGGGAATTTGGGTATTCGAGATCTCAAGCCTTTTTCCTTGCTTATCTTATCCTTCTACTTTCCTTGATCCAACAGTCAATATATTATCTAAAGTGCTCCTTAGATCATACGGCTTGCATCTAAGTCGGGACACTTTGTGGCTTATGCTAACCTTCCACTAAACTTGATCCGACGGTCAATATAACTCTCGAAATGATAATGGGAGGCTCCTGTGCATCATTTCTTCTGAGCCTCCTTTGCATCATCTCTTCTGATATTTTGGGTTTATACTTGGTTTCCAACTGAACCAAGGATATCTGCATCCTATGATCTTGTGAAATCTAATACGCTTCCTCTCCTGAGAGGTTTTTGTAGATTCCTCTGCACCTCGTGTTATGTCTTCTGTGTGACTACTCCTTAAAACTATCTCAATGAACATGATTCTTCCTTGAATCCTTTGGAGTTTTCCTGTGGGGATTTCAATCTCGATGGAATTTATACAATGTTCTCTTCCTTATGAGATTTGATTAATTTCCTTGCTTATGAGATTTAACCTCTGCATATTGTTTGACATTTTGATTCTCTGCTAACTGTTATATTATTGACATCAATGATAATTCATCAATGATAACTCATCAATGAAAATTCATCATAACAACTTATCATCACAACAAAATGGCATCAACTGTTGACATCAATGACAACGTATCAATGACAATATGTCCAACAATATCCCCCTTTGTCATTGAGGGAAACACACTAACTACATACTCAAACTCCCCCTGTGATGATGCTTCTCTCTTCGGAAGTTACTCCCCCCCTTTGACATCAATGGAAAAGGGTTTCTCCCCTTATGATCAACCTCTATCTGTTTGCATGTTGTTGACCAAAATATGAACTTGGGTAACTCCCCCTGCGATCATGCTCTGTCTGCCATAATTGAATGAATCCCCCTATTAATCTGCTCTTTGACTGCCCTCCCCCTTTGTTTCTAAAGGGGTATCTCTTCTTGACAAGGTCTCTTCCCCTGTCAATTTACTAACTGCTTATCTCAGTTCATTGGGATATTTATGTTCAAATAAGTAGTCTTTAAAAACTTAATCTAATTACTTTCTTATTTGATAACCAAAATACTCCTCCTAAGTTTTTTTTGACTTTCCTTTGTCAAATAAAACAAGAGTATGAATCTTACTAATCTTTTTGATCTGCTTCTTATTCTTATTTGATATTTCACAGGAATATCAATTTAGGATTGATACCATTTGATTTAATACCAATTTTGTTTATCAATTGATCTTTGTTGAATGATACTCCTTGAACTTATCTGCTACCTTTATTTTTCGTCTTCTCCCCTTTTTTTGTATTTTATTTCTTTGGATAACAAATTATGACATCATTAGAATTTTCTATTGTCCCATATTCTTCTATAGGAACTTCCTTTTATTGGGCTTCATTTATTTCATATTGAATTTCACATTCTATATTAGGACCTTCACCCATCATGTTCTTATTATTAATTTCTTCATTTTCAGGTGTAATATCATATTTCTTGCTTTATCCTTCAGATTTTATTCTCCATATCTTTCTATGAGATATTCTGCTTTTTTATCTTCTCTTTCTAATTGTGTTTTTGGAGATTTGCCATCTTCTTTATTCTTCCAACTTTTATTAGGTTTTATCACTGACTTGAATGACTTATTTAAGGATTGACTTTTTGAACTTCTGCATTTTTGGGATTTGTGCCCAAACCTATCACGGTTGTAACATCTCATTGTATAACAAAATTTTGTTGTGTGCCCAACAAATTTGCATCTCCAACATCTAATTGAGTTTTTGGATTTTCTTGTATATCCTTTCTCTATTTTCTTGCAGTCCATTGCTTTATGGCCAAAGCTATGACAAGAAAAGCAATAGACATTGAAGGTGTTTCCATTATTGATTTTATTTTGGTTTGAAAGATTTGTCATTTGATTTTCTTCTTTCATTTTACTTCTATAGATTCCTTCCTTAACAAAGTTCATGGCTTGTAATTGGTTTGTGATTGCACCGTTTCCTTTTGAAAAGTATGATCTTTTCCCATATTTGTAAATGGTGCTCCACTTGTCATTGTCTTATTTCTTATTGTATCCAAGACCAGTTTTGTCATCATCTGATCTTTGGCTCTTCCAAATCTTCTCTAGGATAGTTGAACTATTCTGTAAATTGACAATCTTATTTTTCCTTTAATTCATCTTTTTGAGATTGACTATTTCTAACTTCAACATGTGACATAATTATTCCCTTTTGGATGATTCCATCCTACGGGCTTCTTCATTTTTCTTGGACTCCTTGAGTTGAATCTTTATATTTTCATTATTGTATTCATTTATCTTCTTAAGGTTGATTATTTATGATTTCAACTTGTGACATGTTTCTTCCTTTTAGTCAATTGAATCTTCGGGGCTTCTTCCACTTCCTTAGCATGTTCAAGTTGAGTCTTTAGATTGATGACTGTTTCTTTTGTCTCATCCAAGACTTCTTTTCATTTAATAGTTTTGTCTTATATCTTCAATTCCTCCATATCTTTTGTTAGAACAAAAACTTTAGTTTTCAATATTTTGATTTCTTCCTTGTATTCTAGTTGAATCCTTTTGAGGTTGATGGCTTCTAATTCAAACATTTGGCATGATTCTTCCTTTTTAGTTATTTGGATCTTCTGGGCGTATTCCTTTTTCTTGGATTCTTCAATTTGAGTCATTAAATATGCACTAGTACTTTCATTTATCTTTTTGAAATTGATGATTTCCAATTCCAACATGTGGTAAGAATTTTATTTCCTTGTTAACTGGATCTTCAGGACTTCTTCACTTTATTTAGTTTCCTCAAGTTGATTTTTTAGACTGTTAACTAATTATTTTGTTTCTTTTAGTACTTATTTTCTTTTGTTATCATGTTTCTTTAATTTTTCCATCTCTTATGTTAGATTAGTAACTTCGGTTTTCAATCTTTTGATCTCTTCTTCTTTGTTTTCTAACTAAATCTTTTGTTCATGCTCTGCATGGTTAGATTGATGTTGAAGTAGAAACATATCATTTTGTTGAAGTTTATTTAACTCTTATAGAGTGAACATAGTTGTGTAATCAAGATTGTCAAGAGCCTCCAAAGGAACTTTAATATGCATATAATGTCCTGGTTCCAAATGAATCTCTCCTATTGCAACTGCAACATCAGTTTTAAGATTATGTAATTTTTCTTTAGTGATTACTAAGGTATGCCTAAATTCCTTGATGAGGTTGTATTCCTCGTTGTTGATTGATTTTTGCATCAAATCCTGCATTTCATTCAGATTAGAATTTTTTTTCTCTGTATTATGTTCTTCAATCTGATTGGATTTCTCCTTTTCTTTATCTTGGTCCTTATCTTGATAAGAATTCTCTTCTTCCGAATTTTGTACCTTATTCTGATAGGAATCCTCTTCATTAGAGTCTTGTTCCTTATTCTGAAAAGAATCCTCTTTATCTAAGTCTTGTTCCTCACTTTGATAGGATTTGTCTTCTTCTTGTGTTTCATTCTGGTAACTATTTTCTAGTTGGAGCCATAATTCTTTGACAGATTTGTAGTGCCTCGTATTTTCTTTGACTTAGTCTAACAATCCATCCTGGATTTCTTTTAAGGCTACTGAATTGTTTCTCCTTGCCTCCTTTTCAGTTTTGATTTTACTCTTTGAAGTAGTTAAGTTCTAGGTCTTACTTACTACCGAATATCAAACTCCAGATCCTCTTGACTTCATATATCTTTTCATATTTTCCCTCCATGATCAATAATTTGTTCCATCAAATAAGGGAGCTTCGTTTGTGGAGATAGAAATTTGTCCACCCATTTCTTCATAATCTACCTTCAAGTGTTTAAATTGTGTTGAAGGCACCCACTTTGATACCAATTGTTGAAATGGACACTTGACACTGAGAGGGGGGTTGAATCAGTGTCCCAAAACTTTGGACAATTTTCACTTTTCACAATTTAATTGAACAACACATATTTATTTCATTTTCTCAATCAATATATAAAAGAATAAATATTTTATTTATCTATTTAACTTGAATGAATACATAAGATTAATCTTTGAATATATTCAACTTCAAGAAACTATGAGAGACCCAGCTCTTTGTTATAAGACCCAGCTTGTATTTCTCAGATCCAACTGAGAAATGAGGAATCCAACCCTCATAACAAGTCCCATCTTGTTGATCTCAAATCCAACTGAGGTGTGAGGAATCCAATCCTCATACAAGACCCAGCTTGTAAACATGCACCAACCTAATATAATGAATCTTCATTCAATCCATTATATATAAATATATATACTTCAATAAATTCAACTACAC
>SNQJ01S0046786.1:22380-51543 GCA_010110895.2 Picea sitchensis
AGATCAGTTAGTGTCTGCACCTATCGATTAGTCCCATAACAAGAACAAAATAGTCCAGAACCCCTAATATCCCAACCCATTACATATTTATACATAAATTCTAGGGCTTAAAACCCTACCTTGTTTATCCCAAAAACCCTATTACAGTACAGGACAACTCAAGTTAACTTGTTGTTCAGGGATGATTTTACCTTATTTTCCCTCTGTATGTTGTTTTTTCACTATGACTATTGTTCTTCCTGATTTTGCGCATCCTTCTATATTTAGCACGTCGGGATATCATCCTGCATTTTCGCCTGCTTTCTTCTCCTTCTTTATTCATTATTTTATTCCTCTATTTTATTATTGTATCTGCGCACTATACTCCTAGTTGTGCCTCAACTGTGCACTCCTGTTTTTTCCTTCTTCTTCTACGCACTTCTTCTATACTTAGTATTTTTATGTATATTATTTCCAATATGCTTTTCCAACAGGCCCCCAACACTCACCTTTGTCTCATCCCAAGACACTTAGGCTTGTTGTGCACTCCTCCATCCTTGGATGAATTTATGGGAGGATTCCTTAACTTCCTTTATTATTACTTTCTCTATTTCCACAATATATTTGACCCCCTGTGAAGTCAAGGCTATAATTGTTTCTTCTGCTTCATGTGTTGCACCTTATTTCACCTTTCCTTGTGTAGTGTCCAATTCTCCTATCACCCTCAATGCTTCTTCCTACAATGGTCCTAAGCATTGTTGAAGGATCTTCTATTGATCCCTCATCTATTCCACTTCCACGTATGACTACCTCTGTGAAAAAATTGTTTTCATACGTTCAACTGGTGGAAGTGTGTTTATTCTCTTTGAAGGTTGTTAGGACTTTTTCAGTGCTTCTCTTAATTTGGCCTCCACATCCTTCATCTCTGTATCTTCCACCAAGTCTATCTATATTTTTTTTCTCTCCTCACATACTTTTGCGCACTCTTCTTCCACTTTCTTGACATTGACAACAATTTTCATCGTCGTTCTCTCTTTGCCTACTCTTACTTATGGTGACGTTCCTGGCATACTTCACAACTATAGGTCCCCAATATTCGATCGAAATCCCCTGATGACTTCACCAATATTCAATACTTTCTATTCCAAAGTAGCTTCTACGACTATCGGGACCTATGTCATTTCCTTGTACAACTTCTGAACGACCGCTTGCATATTCTGTGTCATACTCTCAGCTTCGTCCTTTTCCTTTAAATATTTCCTAGCCCTTTCCTTGGACTCATTATTTTCCTTCATTACTCCTTCCACTTTCCCTTCCACTGTGTTATTTTTATATAGAATATTTTCATAATGTTGTTTTGATTTATCCCTTTCATCCTATACTTTGGTCAGTTCCTGGTTTGTTTCATCTCCTCGGATCCTAATCTCTTGCAACATGCCTATTTGCAAGATTTGCAATATATGTATCGGCATCCGTGACACCACAATGTTCATATGGATTATCGCCTTCACCTGTTCTTGTAATTATGTCATTGGGAACTCAATTGTGTCTATCTCAATTCATAGTGTTTTGTGCCTAACTGGTAGCTTGGTTAAGACTGGATGAGCAGTCTCTGCTTCCTCCACTGAAATTATGGATGGTCTTCCCTCTGTCTTGCACTCTTTTTTTATGTTGGTATCTTTTAAGAGTTGATGTAGTGTTACCAACTGCTCCTATATCTTTTGATGTTTCTCTATTTATTTCCTCATCACTTCCTCAATAACTTCCTCTATGGCATCCCATACTCGGTAGCCGATTTGGTCCATGTCGTCTGGTCAAATTGTAGACTAGGGGTTCGTTGTGCGCCTTGGCCTTCTTGCATGCACCTCCTACTATATCCTTCCCCTTATCTTTTTGTTTCACTCCTACCGTGGGGACTGTCTATTGTGCCTTTTTTATCGATGGCCCATGTGTATCTCCTTCGCCATTGTTCTGGTCATTCCCCTACCCCTCATCTAATTATTTATCACTCTTACAATGTTCTTCTTCATCTTTCGAGTGCCCTAATTTTTCTACTGAGGTTTTCCACCCATCTACCCAATCATTCACAATCATGCATACATCCTCTATTGTCAACCTATAGCTGGTGGGCAACCACTAGTGCACAGGGTCCTTCTTTGCTTGCAYGTACATATGGTGCATGTCTCCTTTGAATAGTGAAATATCCTTGTAGGTTTCCATTGTCTCCATTGAAATGTGTGGTGTATGTTCAATTAGATATCTTATATTATCAAAGTATACAAAAAATGTAACATTATTGTCCTATTTCCTACTTTTGTTTGTCGTATTCCATAAGTTGGCATATCGTGCGGCTATATTACCTCTACTGATGTTTCCCATATGTTGGTAGTAGCATGGTTTCTTCCATCCTACCAGTGCAATCAAAATAAAAATCCATGCATAATGAAATTGTGTACCCTTCTCTAGGGCCTCAATATATTATGCTAAAAATTGATTCACCAAGAAGGTGGCCCAGTTCATTTGGACCCCTTCTGAGCATTTTTCTGCGGTTGTGATCACTACAGTAGGTACTTCATCCTTACAACACTTACGCAACAATTTGCAAGCCAACACCAGTGTTGCAAACCGAACACTGCTATCATTGATGTTCACGACATCCAATCCCATTTTCCCAGTGAAGGTCTGAAATTTATCCTTCATTGCTTCAAATAGGGATCTATCCCCTGCCTTGTTGAACAAAGTGGATGAATCCTCTCCAGCTTTCAGTAGCCTTGTGATTCGCACAATCAATGTAGTATCAATTTGTTGATGTTTTGGTAGCTGGGAGAGGTAATTTCCCTCTAGACAACCTTTCTTAGAAGAGAAGAATATTTCAAGAAGTCAAAGGAAGACCATTGAATAGTTGAAGGACACCCCAGAAAATAATAAAGTGAAATAGAATACAATAGAAGAGAATTCGGCCCATAGGAAATAATAATAAAGTGGAAATAAAATTTCGAGGAAGAGAAGTCAGCCCACAGAAATAATAAAGTAAATTTGAAGACCTGGAATAAGAATTCATCCCCATAAATCCACCCAGATTAGTATAAATACAAGTATAGGTTAGTTCATTTGTACATCCACATAGTTCTCCTTCTGCAATGTGCACTAGGTAGTTGCAGAAGTTTCATTATTTCTAGTTTCTAGTTCTCTTGGAGAATGTGCCCCACTTGGGGAAGGTTATTCTTGGTGGTTCTTGGTTATCTCTCTTGTGCGCTACCTATGGAATAGTTGCGCTAAGGTTGTGTGGTTTCTCCTAGTTTCTTCATGAAAATTGCAGTTACAGTTGCAGTAGTAGTTGCAATTACCAGTTGTGTAAGTTCTATGGTGCAATAATGATGTGTCTATCTTGCGCCAGTTCTATGGTGACTCAGTTATCTACCCTCTCTAGGGTTTGAAAATAATAAGAGATAAGTACGTGGTTCTTCATTGTTGATTTTCTCTTGTGATTATATCATGTTCATGGTTGTATTGGAATATTCTTTCTAAGAAAAATTGGTTGGGTTTTTCCTGAGTTTAGGGTTTTCCCATGATAAATATTTGTTTCTTCTTGTGCTTGTTTATATGTTGCTTATATATTTCAGTATATGATTATTGAATGTTAAAATAAGATAAAATTCTATGGTAAATCTAATTTTAATGAAACTAATGAAAATCTAAAATGGTTTCAGAGCAGGTTTCCTTCAGAGCAGTCTAATTGCGGGAAGGAAGATTGTGAGATTTGCCACATTACTGAGATTTTTTAATGCATAGTTTTCTTTGTCAATATCATTGAGAACTTATTATAAAATCAATTGGGACAAAATCCATCACTAATCAACTTTCCCTACTCTAGTGCACCTACTACACCTCTCATATTGACTTTTTGTCAAAATTGAATTTTTAGGGTTTTAGGCTTGTTAACATTTTCCTGGACATTGAACCTTTTGATTCATATTTCTAAATTTTATTGTTGATTTAATGTCACAAATTAGAAGACAAATTTATATGGTGTACTTGTATATAAGATGAGGGTGTTTGCAGGAGATGCACACTTGGCAAAAGCACATTTATCCAAGCAGTGGTAGTAGATCCAAAGGGATATTAGATCTAGTGCACTCAGAGGAAGCCCAAGAGTTAGAGGCAACAGTGACAATGTCTCCTAAAATATAGAACAACTCAAATGGGACAACAACAGCTAGACTCCAGGTTTGCATATCAGGTTTGATATTTTATACTTTTGCATCCTAAGTGTTGTAACTAGAATAGCAGTGTTTAGAGTTCTATTACAGCTATTTCTATCAAATGTTTAGTAACACTTGAATATTGTTGGTATTATGATGATTAAGTAAATATCATTGTTAAGTATTAATTATGTACTTGTTTACAAGATAAATTTATCTCCTCTAGGAGATGTTCTTGTTTGTTGGCCTTGTTCCAGGCAGGTTATCTTGTAAATTCCATAGAGGTTACCATGGAGATGTTGTTGTTATTTCTTGTTATAGTCAAGTTACCATGGAAGAATGATTGGTCACAACACTGGAAGAGTGTTTCTTTTATTTCTTATTATTTTATTTTTTGTCTCTTGTTCTAGGCAGGTCACAAGTGATATCTCTGAGAAGGAGCTATTGTGATGATTGTTCCCATTGTTTTTTTTATTATTGTTCTTATTATAAGAGTATTGTTCTTGTTTGATATTTTCCCTTGTTGTTTCTCTTGTTCTGGGTAGGTCACAGGTGATAGCTCTAAGAGGTATTTATAATTACGGTTGAAAGAGGAAACATATTAGATGGTTTCTAGCTGAGAAATGGAGTAGAATATCGAGACATAGATTTGTGTACATAACCATACACATCCATGTAACGAAGGTAGAGGACAAAGTCAGAACCTTCTGGAAATAAGAGTGCTTTTGCAGATACAAAGTATCTCATATGGAGATTGATTGTAAGGATCAGAAGGCTTTGAAGATGACCATATAGATCCCACTAGTTCAGGATCACTCTTCATATCATCAGTAAGAATTAGTAGAGCCAGAAGGGCCTACCCAGAATTGTTACAATGACGAGGAAGAGACTAGCATGGTCMTGTGATACTTTGCAGGATGAAAAGGGGATACAGATATATGGCATTGATGAATCATATCATGAGGAGGAGGAGATGGCTCCAACAGTGGTGAGGCAGGAATCCCCACCAAGTACCATCTCATAAGGAGCCAAAGTTAAAAGGGAATCATCCCTCAGGATCCAATAGGGAGGAGCATCCTCTCAGTACAGTTCATGGGAGGTCAAACTTCATAGGAGGTCAACAGATGTAGAGGGAGCAGAYGGATCTGGATATTATATAGACTTAGAGGGAGTCAAKMTTCTAAGGGAGCATGCAGACTAAGAGAGAGCCTGATCTCATAGAGAGTYAGTTGAATAAAAGGAAGACCAAATCATTCAAAGGAAGTTCCCCCTCAGATTCAGGTGGGAGAGAGAGACGTCTTCCAATACCAATAGACACGTGCCATGAGTTGAGGAGGCTCGATCGAAGCTTCAAATGMTTCGAGGAGATGTGAGAACTCCTGAAAGGATTCACTTGTTTCAGTAGAGTTTTCTATAGTGGCATAGGAGGTATCCAGTAAAAAAGACTGGGAGATGGATTTTTCCTCACTTCCAGAGAGAGAAAGAGACCACACAAGTTTCCAGCTATGTGGCGTTAATGAGGAAGATCATTGATTATGAATCTTCCACTTATGAGGAAGCTTCTAAGAAACAAGTGTGTGGAAGGATTCCATGATGGAAGAGTATCATTCCATCATGAAGAATAATGTGTGGAAAGTGCCTCCAAGACCAGAAGAGAAGCCAGCGGTGACTTCCAAGTGGATCTACAAGATCAAACATGTTATGCTTCATATGGAAGCATAGAGATGTACAAAACTAGATTTGTGTTCAAAGGATTCTCCCATCAAGGGGGAGAATATTATGAAGAGACATTTTCTCCAGTATCCAGAAGAAGTGTACATAGAGTAGCCACATGATACATGAGAAGGAGTCTCATGTCTGTAGATTGAAGAAATCTTTGTACCAGCCTAAGCAGACACCCAAGGAAAGATATACCAATTAGTTATTTGATGAGCTTGGGGATGGTTTCCCTTTGATATTGGATGACTTGTTTCTTACAAGGGATGAAAATATCACATATAGGTGCAAGAGGGAACTCACTTCAGAGTTGGAAATGAAGGATCTGGATTTGATCGGATTAAAGGTGTGGCAGAGACCAGATGATATTTTCCTTAGACAAGGAAAATATATAGTTGAGATCCTGCAGAGATTCAGGATGATGGAATGCAAGTCCATGGCCACACCTATGGTTACGAATATGAATATCTTCAGTAATTATTCTTCAGATTTGGTTGATCCCATGATGTACATATAGTTGATCAGATCCTTGATGTACTTGGTTAACACCAAGCCAGACATATGTTTTGCAATGAACACTTTGAGTGAGTACATGGTTGAGCCTAGACATGTACATTGGATAATAGAAAAAAATGTGTTGAGGTACCTACATGGAACAGTTGGATATGGATTGATATATGTATCGGATGGATTTGTGAAGTTGTAGGGTTATACAGAATCTGACTAGGTACGGAGTGCAGTGGACCAGAAAATAACATCAGGATGTTTCTTCAAGTTGAGATTAGGCATATCTCATGGTTAAGAAGAAAGTATATGTCAATGGCACTCAATACAACAGAGGAAGAGTATATTTCATCCAGTGTTGCAAGTCATGAAGAAATGTGTCTTTGGAAGTTTCTTGCAGGGTTATTTGATCTGGAGTTGGAGCCAACTTTGATATATTGTGATAATCAAAGTTGTGTGAAGATTACAGAGAATCATGTCTTTCATGACAAGTCAAAGCATATAGAGATCAAATATCATTACATATGATACATGGTGCAGAGAGGAGTTGTGGAGATCTGGTACATGTCCACAAATGAGAAGATAGCAGACATTCTCTCCAAACCTCTGTCTAGAGTGAAGTATGAGTACTTCAAAGACAAGCTTGGTGTGATGCAGAATGTCCACCCTGGTTGAGAGGGAGGTGTGGAGTTTTTCCTCTAGACAACTAACCCCTTTGGCTAACGGTTTCCTAGATCAGTCATGTGAGGTGACTGAGGTAGTAATGCATAGTTGGATACTAGTCTTGCCTATTCCATGTGAGGTGTCTAGGTGTAAATAAGACTACTGGGAGAGGAGAAACATCACAACGTAGTCTTGAGAATATGGTCATGTTGTGTGCTACTGGAAAACATGCTAGTAGTTGTGTGCTACTAGTGGATTACTACGTAGTCGTGAGACTATGGAAGTAGTTGTGTGTTATTGGACAACATGCTAGTAGATGTGTGCTATTAGTGAATTTCTACATAGTTGTGAGACTATGGTGGTGATTTTGTATCATTGGACAGTAGTTGTGTACTACTATAGAGATGGTTGTGTACCACGTGTGGTGATTATGTATTACTGAACAGTAGTTGTATACTACTATAGCGATGGTTGTGTACCATTTGTAGTTATTGCGTATCACTGGATAGTAGTTGTGTACTATTATAGCGGTGGTTGTGTACCACTGGTGGTGATTGTGTATCACTAGATAGTAGTTGTGAACTACTATAGCAGTGGATGTGTACCACTAGCAGTGATTGTGTATCAAAGGACAGTAGTTGTGTACTACTATAGCGGTTGTTGTGTACCACTGGAAAGTATTTGTGTACTACTATGGAAGTGGTTGTGTACCACTATGAAAATAGTTGTGTAGTACTATGACTTGGCAACAATTGTGTTCCATTTGATGGCATTGTAGCAATTGTTTGCTACTAGTTGATTTCCATGGACACTACCAGACCGCTTGGAAGTAGTTGTGTGTTATTTTTTTATCATAGCATAATCATGGAGACTGTGGAAGATGATTTGAGATACCAATGGCATGGTAGTAGTTGTGTTCTACTAGCTAATTGCATAGTAGTCAGTGGACTACTAGATGAAGACATCATGGAAAGATACCTCCCTAGCTAAGAGGGAGTGTTGATGTTTTGGTAGTTGTGGGAGGTATTTTCCCTCTAGAAAACCTTTCATAGGAGAGAAGAATATTCCAAGAAGTCAAAGGAAGACCATTGAAAAGTTGAAGAACACCCCGAAAAAGAATAAAGTGAAATAGAAGATGACAGAAAAGAAGTCGGCCCGCATGAAATAATAATAAACTGGAAATATAATTTTCAAGAAGAGAAGTTGGCCCATAGAAAAAATAAAGTAAATTTGAAGACCTAGAATAAGAATTTGACCCTAGAAAGGCACGCATATTAGTATAAATATAAGTATAGGTCAATTCATTTGTACAACCACATGATTCTCCTTTTATAGTGTGCACTAGGTAGTTGCAATGATGCAAACACCCACCCACTCCCTGGGGTCTGCGGGACCTCTCGGTCTAGGATCGATTAAATTCGGGAGTCGAACAGGATCAAAAGTTCCTGTTGAACCTCCACTTATACTTCCACAAGCCTTTTCCCTCTTTTTCGGCACTAAATACCTTACATAGGTCCTTGACAGGTAAACGGTGGAATCCACATGACCCTGAGCTAAAAATCGTGGGCTTATCTCTTTACCCACCACTGCTTCAGGACTTCAGAGCTTCAGAGCTTCAGGCTTCAGGAATTCCAACAACAACACATGACAGTTCTCTGAAACGTTGCATTCGTGAAATTTTGAATCAACCGGAGAACCAAGCATTAGCTCCTCTGTCACAACAAGATCTATGGATCTGAATTTCTTTGAGATTTCAGGCTTCGAGGGTATTACCCACTCCAAATTACACTTTCTCCGAACACCAGACTCTGTATAATTGAATGGATGATTGGCGCTCCTCCTCGAGATAAATAGCTCACGCTTACTTCGTATTTCAGGCTTTAGGTCTTCTCAATGCACAACATCACCAAATCTCTAAAGATTCAAACTCTGAAGTGACAAGGATCACCTCCGATGGTCCACGTGTCCCTTAGAATGAGTGGTTAGGATCCACTATGGGCTTCAAGATTCAGATCTTTTCACATCCTAAACTTCACTTCCTTCCGAAGTTCTGAACTCTGAACATGTGAAGGGCTTCAATCAACGGTCCATGTGTCCTCACAAATGGACAGTCAAGATGAACTCGGGATTTCAAGAGTTCTCAAGCCAAAACACTTTATTCCTTTGTTCTCCCGGACTACCAGAATTATGGATATTCGTTTATCCGTGAACACGTGTCCCCTGTCTACCAATGGTCTAGATTGATTTTTTATGACTTGCGAACTTTCACCACTATTTTCTTGTTCTTTCGGATAGTTGGAATTTCGAAGCTACCCCTAATCCATAGACACGTGTCTTCACCGATGAATGGTCCCGATTCACTTTGGACTTCGGGAGCCCTGTTTCCTTTTCACTCAAGCTCAGAAATTCTTTGAACTCATGAAGTCCGAAGGACTTCCAGGGTTAAACCCCACACTACTTACATGGATCCAACGATTGTCAATATCTGCACTCAGATATGATAGCTAGGATCTATAGTCCTCCTCTCCATGCTCCTCCTTCTATCTGGACTTAGATCTGGTGGTCCAAATATTTTCCCGTTGCCAATCTAATGGTTGTTGTAGTTTCTACTTATGTTTCTATGCAACTTTCCTTCCAATGAAGGATTGCTCAATTTTCTCAAAGTATTAACCTTTGACTTCTTCCCCCGCAATCATGACTACTTGGTCTCTGCCTACATTGTAACTCCTAATATTTCATCTCTTTTGAGGTTTTCAAAGGGACTTGGCCCTTTTCTTATTCAACGAATCCTTTTGTCCTCTTGGAAGCAAGGACGCTCTTTCTCCTAAGTTTCGACACTTTAAAATCCTTGGCCTCTTTCACACTCCTTGTGGTAGATTTCCTTAGCTTGATCAACACTTAACGAAGTGTTGTCTCTGTGCACTCCTTCCACTCAACTCTCCTTATTTCTTGATCTTTTTAGTCTCATCTATCCACACCTTGCGCTTTCCCTCGGAGTATTCAGTAACTTTGAATGTGCACTCATTGCACAATTTTTCCTTCTGAGATTTTACACTTCCATGTGTGTAGGAGCACTCCTTGGGTTCACCCTCAGAGTGTTTGGTAACTCTGATGTGCACTCCCTTGCACTATCCCTTCTGAGATTAATACTTTTTCTAGTGTGCCCACCTAGAACGCTCTTCCCGAACTCAAATCATAGTTCTAGTGCACTCCTTGCACTGGCTTCACAGAGTTTTCCAACAATTTTGGCGTGCACTCCTTGCACTAGCCTTGAGAGTCCAGAACACTCAGAAAATATAGTGATACGGAATTCTATCAATTTATGCAATGGGAACACTTGAAAATCCATAGCATTCATAAACACACATACATAAAACATTTAGAGACATTCAGAAAACTCATGAAACATACACACAATAAATCATAAAACAATTATGCTCTTTGTATTAAAATCTGAATGCTAATTACAATGTGTACAAAGCTGGAATGCAACGGATTCTTCATCCCTTTCTCCTCTCCTCTCTTATATCTTCTTCTAACTACCAACACTGACTAACAAAAACCACAACTTGGCTTTCATTACATTGATTTATACATGAGGGGGATTCTTGATTTTTCCCTCCAGATTATTCTAGAGCTATCACTTCTAATTAAATGCCTCCATATCGCTAAGATGTTATGGTTAAATTCTCATTTACATATTCATATATAAGGTGATGCTCAAGATCTGTACAACCTCTTCCTATTAAGGGAAATTCTACCCTCATCCTTACATATTACAATAACTCAACCCTTCTCGATCCTTACAACAATTAATCGCATTGAATTACATTTAAAATTTAAAATTTAATTGCATAAATTTGAGAGGACTGTCACATCTCTCTTTAGGATTTGTTGTGTTGTCTGCTAATGCATTGATGAGTTGGATCAATGCTCCTACATCATACTCCCACGCTAAAAAAAATCATGAGCTCTTTCTCATGTCTCCTCTGTTGTTGTTATTGAGATCCTTATGTGTCCCAAAATTTAACTTTGGGCTCTCCTACTGCTCTTTGGTTTTTCTACTGTTGTTGTTGTCCTGCTACTGCTACAGACTCTCCTCTGGTCAGCCTCCAGCTATTGTTGATTATCTCATGTGTTGAATTCAACATCATCCTTCTTATTTCCTCTATCTCCTTGTCCAGCTGGTCTACTGGCTCGTTTCTTTCATCCAGTCTACATTGTTGCCACATCTCCTCTTCTTCACATGGATCAAAGGAAAGATCATTTTGATCTCCTATGTTAACTTCGTCTCTTGTTCCATTTTCTTTCCACTCCAATGCATATTCCACTTCTACAACAATGCTACTGAGTTGTTTCTCAACCATCTCCTCTAACATTTCTCTCTATGCCAGTTCTTCTACTCTTCTGTCATCTCTTTGTGTTGGTACAAGTCTAGCTTCATCCAGTTTCTCCTCAGACTGCAATTCTTCTCCACTCTTCATGATCGCATCCTCCTGGCAGTATTCCTCTTTCTCTAGATTTCTTAACCAATCCACCAACATATTCAACTCCTTCTCCCACTAAGTGAGAATTTTATCTGAAAGCTTCTCTTCCTTCATCTCTTGGGAATATGTTAATATCTTCTCCTTCTCCTTCTCCATGACACTCTCTACCGGTTTTATTTCTTTTCCTGCACCTGTAACACATGCATTGTTAAATTTAAAAACAATTGGCCCCATGGCCTCTTCTCTAGATGCCTCTTGCATCACTTCCTCTTGTACAACACATGCACTGGCCTCTACTGGGATACTTGGAAGATATATATTAATTCCCCCAATTATAATAATGCACCTATGATATCCCTCCTTTAGTGTTGAATTATTTAACTTCCCATCATCTTCATTCACATGGTCTACAACCCCACATGAATCTTCATGCTAATGTGGATTCTCTCCTACCTCTTCCTCCATCCTTTATGTCAGCGCTCCTTGTTGATCTAAATTCTTTCCTGAATTCCTACAACCTTCATACAATTGCATCTCTTCCTTTCCCACCTAGAAATCTGAAATTTATGTTCTTCCCTCCTGGAAGTTTGTGATATCTTCAGCTGATCTCTTCTCATTTCCCTCCTGGAAATATAAATTTTCATCAATGTCCTCCTGGTAGTCTACGATATCTTTGAATGATCTCTCTTCCTCCTCACCGAGGATTTCTCCATCCTTGGGTTTGCAAATTAAAACCACCTCCTCCTCTGTGTCACTGAGGTTTTAAACTTGCCTCAACCACCTCTTCATCACCTGCTTCTTCCCCCAAGAAATTATTTGTTGGATAGGCCACTCTACCTTCTTCCTCAAGGGCCATTCGTACCTCCATCTTCCACATGTTTCTTATTGCATCCTCAACATCAACCTGTCTAGCCTTCAGTAGACATTTCCCTCATTCTACTTGCCCTCCTAGAAATTATGTGAGCTTCCACAATCTTATTGTGAGCTACAGTCAGCCTCTACCAAGATTCTCCTTGATTATCCTCTCGGTTCACATTCTGAAACCTTATGTGATATTTTACACTCATGTTGAGTGTAGGCGCACACCTTGCGCTCAATCCTTCTCCTAATCACTCCTTGCTCTCTAGCTGTTGTACTCCAATTTCTCACCTCAAGAGCTCCACAGGATCTCCTTTTCTTCAAGAACACAATTGGTTCTTCTCTTTTAGCCCACCTGGTTGTCTGTTGTCTACTGTACACTTGAAAATAGTCTTCACACACAGAGCATCAGTACTTTGCCTCTCCTCCTTTGCCTTCTTTCTACAGACAACAATCCACTCTGATACCACTTGATGGTATCAGACAAAAACTTCTCCCTTTCCTTCTATCTGCAGACAAAATCAAGCTCTGATACCACTTGATGMAAACCCCCACCCACTCCCTAGGGTCTGYGTGACCTCCCGGTCTAGGATCGATTAAATTCAGGAGCCGAATCGGCTCACAGGTTCCTGTTGAACCTCCACTTATACTTCCATGGGMYTTTTCCCTCTTTTTCGGCACTAAATACCTTATAGAGGTCCTTGATAGGTCAATGGAAGAATCCACGTGACCCTGGGATAAAAACTATGGGC
This sequence comes from Picea sitchensis, assembly GCA_010110895.2. Taxonomy (NCBI): domain Eukaryota; kingdom Viridiplantae; phylum Streptophyta; class Pinopsida; order Pinales; family Pinaceae; genus Picea; species Picea sitchensis. Next base: position 35,542 of record SNQJ01S0046786.1, read on the forward strand.
TTATCTCTTTACGCACCAATGCCTCAGGACTTCGGAGCTTCAGAGCTTTAGGCTTCGAGAATTCCAAAAACAACACATGGTAGTTCTCCAAAAAGTTAGATTCGTGAAATTATTACTCAACCAGAGAACCAATCAATGGCTCCTATGTCACGTCCATATCTATGAATCTGATTTTCTTCAAGATTTCGGGCTTTGGGGGTATTACCCGCTTCAACTTATGCTTTCTCCAAACATTGAACTCTGGATAATCGATTGGACGACTGGAGCTCCTCCTCCAGATCAATGGCTCACCCGTACTTCATATTTCAGGCTTCGGGCCTTATCAATGCACAACACCACCAAATCTCTAAAGAGTCAAACTCCAAAGTGACAAGGCTCACCTCCGATGGTCTACGTGTCCCTTAGAGTGAGTGGTTAGGATCCACTCCGACATTCGAGCTTCGGATCTCTTCACGTCCTAAACTGCACTTCCTTCCAGAGTTCTGAACTTTGAAAATGAAAAGGGATTTGATCAATGGTCCATGTGTCCTCACAAATGGACAGCTGATATGAACTATGGCCTTTAGAACTTCGGGAGTTCTTGAGCCAAAACACTTTACGCCTCTATTCTCTCAAACTACCAAAATTTTGGATATTCGTTTATCCGTGAATGTGTGTCCCCCATCTACCAATGGTCCAAATTGATTTTGGATGACTTGCTAACTTTCACCACTCCGCTCATGTTCTTCCGGATAGTTGATCTTCTGAAACTACCCCCAATCCACGGACCTGTGTCTTCATCGATGAACGGTCTCGATTCACTTCGAACTTCAGGACTTCAGGAGCCATGTCTCCTTTGCACTCTATTATCACATGAAGTTTTCATGGGTCAAATTTCTCCTTAGGTTTTAATTTTTACCCATTAGCATTTTAAAGTTTGTTTTAATTTTCTTTTTATGATTTTCTTAGGTTAGTTTAAACAAATGAAGGTTTGGGACTAGTTTCATGTTTTTGACCCACACCTATGGTTTATACCCTAGGTTCATTTTGTGGTTTATATCCTTGACCCATCACTTGACTTGAAAGCTAGCACTATCAACCCCATGACTCCACAAACCTGACAAGTCACTACATCCATTCATATGCTTGAACCTCTCCACTTTGTCCCTTTGCCTGTTAGGGAGTCAAATCAAACTTTGCCAAGTACATTGCCAACTCACTAGTTGTTTTCGTAGCACATCTTTGTACACTCTCCCTCTTTACCATCATTCGCAATTATGAATATGATGTCATATCTTTTATTGTTTTCAGCACCCTTGTCTTCAAAGGAATATCGTGATTTGCTCATTTATGAAGTTCTAACTTTTTACCAAATTTGAAATCCTACTCCTAGCTCGGCGCTGCAGAAACTACTAGTCCAAAAAGAGTTGTGGATTATGCTACATAACTAACTATCCGAGGTGAATTAGAGAGTGAGGTGATTGCAAACAACTCCAGGATTGCTGCAGATTAGAAATTATCAAGCTATTTTGTCCAGGTACTTCATGAGCCATCTGAGATCTGTTGAATATCATTAAGGTTTTGTGTATTCTCTTTTGGTAGCACCTAATGCCACAGACTACAGTTTCTCCCACTTGCTGGCCCCTTTACCTCTGCTTCAAAGGAATTCTAAGCCATTTGCATACTAACATTTTTCTCCACTGAAATCGAGTCAATTTGCTTCAGATTTTTGAATACCCATCTATCCTCTTGGCTCATGTTGTCCACACTACGCTACAGAAACCACTGTTAAACTGTGCTACGCATCCGATGTTCCAGCGCTAAAAATTCCCTGTCAAACCAGTGCCATATTCTATGCTCACATCTCTAGCATTAGCTTTCCTTATTCATTGTGCCATCCTATATTTTCATCTCAAAGTTTGTTTGCAGTGAAGAGTTTAGGATCCCTTTCCTTTTAAAATGATGATGACACTGTATGGTTGTCCTATGTTAGCGTAAAATTGGACAGTGCAGTCTTCTTGCATATCATTTCTCAGAGGATCCTTTTCCCCCGTTTTCAACCATCAAACTAGTCTCTTATTAGTTCAGAAGTGAATTGGAAGAAAGCCATGTAATACCAATTAAGGATCACCTATCAAAACTTAAAGACTTTCCCTTTGTTTTGTTTCCTTACCTTTCATAGCATTACAATACTTGGCCTCCTACTTCTATCAATGGATACACCCCAACAGAAGAAATCTCATAAGGGTGAGAGTATGGTCAGGACTGAGCCTTCTAACATGAAACTATTTGATGTTGAGCCTATGACCAGGGAGGTTTTCCAAAGGGTTGGTTTCCTATATTTTTGTCAAAACATGAAGAGGGGACACCTTGAAGTAGCAAGGAAGTTTTCTTTAAACTTTGATGGCACTAAAACCAAGGTAGGAACCCTTCAATTGGAGGTATATGAGGCCACTATTATAGCAGCGACTGAGATACCCAACAATGGTGAGAGCTGGTTCAAATATATGACTCTCAATGCAGCCTTTTCTAAGGATTTCCTCAACCCAGATTATCAGAAAGAGAATTTGTCCGACAGAGTGCCTAGGAACCACTTGGTTGAAGGTTTTGACAAAATGTTGAAAGATATCCAAAGGTATTTTACATGTGAGAGAAAATTCAACATGATATACCAGTATCACATTAGGCTCTTTCTACACTTCAAAGACAAGGATTTGATGAATATCACTTTCTATCTGTTTAGAAGTATGGGAAAAATGGTTTATAGATTCCAATCCAAGTCCAAGGCTATGCACGCTAGTGTTTTCCACTCTGGTTTGATCATGATGCTTGTAATGGAGGAATTGAATAAAAGAAACCTTACTTGGGAACAATTCATTTTCTCTGCAAATATGCAGCTATATGTAGCCTCCACCCCTCAATCCAGGGTACAGATCCCTTTTCCATATAGTAGTGTTGCCCAAGAAGAAACAAGCAAAAAAATAAAGAGAAAACCTATTTCCCAAGACAAATACATTCCTAAGGAAATTGAAGAAGAAGAGAGGGAATTCCATCACTCCCCACAAAGATAAATTTCATCTCAGCCTACACCTAAACTAGAGGAAGTTCCCTCATCATCCAAAACCACAGCCAAGAAGGGGAGAAAATTTCATTTTCCTTCACCTACTATAGCAGCTAAGACTAGAGATAGGAGGCCTTTCAGCAGATCATCATCCCAAAAAGAAGTTGTCAAAACAGAAGTCATACCCAAGACTTTTGTCCCAAAGAAAGTTAAAGGTAAAAGTGACATTGTTGGGAAGCCTATTGAGTTCATGACCAAATCCTATGTTCAAAAGAAAGACAAAGGTAAGGATGAAGCTACTGAGAAGCATGTTGAAGTCATAAACATCACCACTCCTCCTGATAATCCCACCTTCAAGAGATTGATCATACAACTCAAGGATGCAAGGAAGGAAGTTGCTCATTTGAAGGGAGAAAGATTGACTGAGAGACGAAATATGAAGGAGCTCATGGACATGTATAATGAAACCCTTGATCTAGCTAGGTTTACAGCAAGAATATTATTGCCTCTCCATAGGCAACTTAAGACTTTGTACAAGAAAAACAGAAGCATACAGTGACAAAAAAGAAAGCTCAAATAAGAATTGCAGCCCTTCAAAGATGATCTAGCCCAGAGGAATTTAAATGTTCTAGCAAAAGATGAAATAGAGAGAAATGCCCCTGCAATAGAGAGAATTTCCCCTGCAAAAGAAAGAAATGTTGTTGTGATAGAGGGAATTTCTTCTGCAACAAGGAGGAGTGCCAAATTGAGAAGTTAAAATGGAGAGTATGACAGATCCATTTTTTATAGTGATTAGTTTTTGCAAGCTTGAACTGTTAAGGGAAATATTATATTTTCATCTACTGGAGGCATATACAAGCTCATAATCCATCTACTAGGAATTTTTTGGTTTTTGAGGATTCATTACATGACACATAAAAACACAGAGATTTTTTAGCAACTGGTGCTATGTAATCATCCACACAGACTGTTATGTAGTTGTGTTATCGAAGGCACTATGAAATCACCTAGCCATACACAGAGTGGCAATTCTCTACAGAAAGTCGTTACAGAATATTGTTACAGGAAGGCGCTACGAAATCTGCTACCAAATGCACTATGGAATTGGCTGCAGAACATTTTTACAAGAAGGTGCTACCAAATGCACTACGGAATCGGCTACAGAACACTTTTACAGACGCAGACACTACAAAATCTATTACCATTTTGCTATGAAATGATTCTATGAATTGGTTGTTACAGTCAGCAGTTTTGAATTCGTTGCCTCCTCTTAGCTTTGATGATTTGGAGGGAACCAATGATCAACATATGGCAGATGGAGATCAGCACAAAGGCTTGGAGGACACATGGAACTAGAGGATATGTGCCCAAGAAACAACAAATCATATCATTTATATCTTGTTAGAGTTGTTTCCAACATGCTCCTTGATTCTAGCAGTCTGTTGGATCCACTTGTACAGATGTTAGATTAATAGATTTTTATGGAGAATCCTAGGATAGGAAGGTCAGCTCGCATCTCAAGCTGGTGTCTACTGTTTTTGTTACAAATACATCAAAATAATGTTATGTTGGGTTCAAATGGTTGAGCAAAGCTCCCTATTTTGTAATATTTTGACTAAATAGAGTTGTACTCTGGTTTACGTATGAGACCTGAGATATTTTGATTAATGGAAGTCACCCTCTTTTCATCATCTTTTTTTTTCTTACTCTGAATGCTCATTATTGGATGATCCTTATGAGATTTTATGGTTGTGTTATAATGAATGTTTGATTATAATGTTATTGTAAATGTTTTTCGATGTTTTAAATTTAGTTCAAGAAGTTTTTGTGACTGAGTTTTTCTTCACCTAGCTGCTAGAAGGCCTGATTCTTATAGCATACCTATCCACTTTCCTCACCAAGTCTTCCATATACTTACTTTTATTCTTAAATCATTGACTGAAGTTAGTCAAAACCTCATTTTCTTATGCATACTAGCCTAGAATGTCTGTGTTAAAACATTATTATGTTGAGTTTTTTTCCATTTGACCTTCTGACATTAATCTATATTCACAAACTTATTTGATGGGTGTTGGGCTTATCCTCTTCCAATATAAGGGTGAATCTTAGTGCTAACATTATTGACATCGTTTCTAGGGAACGAATTGAAAACATTTCCCTGTGATTGAACGACAAAGCAATATTGATTCTGAAGGTGCATTAGAAATCAATACATTGAATATTGTAGCTTGCACTTGGCGACTCCACTGTTTCATTTGTGGATCCCAAAGCCAGACACACGAGGTCTACTCCACATATACCTCTGGAAACACCTGAAGTTGGCCCAGAGAATATTATCAAGAAAGGAAAAGCTTCTCAAGAAGGATTTTCAGCTAATGTACTAGGTACTTCTGGTCATTTTCATGATTCTACCTTTAATACTCCAGTAGTTATATCCAATTCTCCTCTTCTAACCTCTGTTGAAGTTTCTAGAAATTTGGATTTTGAAATTTTTCATGTTGAATACTCTTCTTTTAGTCCCAAATTGAAAGAAGAAAGTTTTGAAACCCTTTCCTCTCCTGATCTTGTAAGTTGGTTTAGACTTGAGAGCTTAGAATATTTTCCTACCTTGGGTTTTCCTACTCTTCCTCTTATCAAAATTATTGTGACTAAAGAGGAGGAAACCTCATTTCCTTTGGACCCTATACCATCTTCTTCCCAGACTCATCCTCTTCCTATAAAAATTGAAACCTCTCCATCCAAGCTCCCTCTTTCTCCTAAACTCAAAGCTACAATTGACCTGTAAATATTCAGACTCCCCATTGTTCTCCTAGAGTTCACAACCTTATGGCAGGTGCTAATCTTCCTTGAAATAGGATGGATGCCATAGTGGTTTCAAGGCATGCCCCTATTATTTTACCTCAGCCTATGAATGCTCTCCATGTTGGAGACTACCTTAAGTACAATTCCAAGTTTACAAGGGAGGAAGACATAATTATATAAGAACACCTTTCATCCTTTTATAGTTATGCAGACAGTCTTAACATTGAGAATGAAGATGTATGGATGAGGGTATTTATATAGAGCCTTGATGGTGAGGCTAGAAAATGGTTTAGGGGTTTGTCTCCTAGATCTATTACTGGGATTGAATCTTTGGATGATGATTTCTTGAGACATTGGGGGGATAAAAAGGATTTCCTTTATTATATTATAGAATTTGGGTCACTTAAGAGGAAAGAGTGGGAATTTGTTTCAGACTTCTCAAAAATATTTAATAAAATGTACAGCAATGTTCCCACTGAAATAAATCCTACAGAAATCTCTACCAAGATCACCTATGCCAATGCTTTTGACCCTGATTTTAGCCTACTGTTGAGAGAAAGAATATCTACCTCTCTAGCTCATATGAAAGATGCAACCTTGGAGCTAGAATCTAACATACTGGTAGCTGACAATATTAGGGGAAAATATGATAGAGACAAAAGAAAAGGTAGGGTTGAAGCTTCAAACTCAGACTCCCCTGTTTTCCACCCTCAATTTGATGAACTAACAAAAATGGTAAAATCACTTTCTGTTGAAATGGAGAAGTTGAAACTTGAAGGAAAGCAGAACTATAGGAACACACAGAATGTTGATAATAGAGGAAATTTTAGAAGACCAAATAATGCCCCTCAGGTCCTCCAAAGAGATCAATGAAATAGGGATAGGGATGATCAAAAATTCCAAGCCCCTCTCAAAAATAACCTTGTTTTTTATGAAGAAGAAGAGGATGAAAAAACTGATCCAGAAATCCATTTTCTTGGTGACACCTCTTCATCCCCCCATTTAACTCAATCTGCATATGAGGAGTCTCTAATGGACAACCAATTGAGTGAATTGAGAAAAGGGGAAAAAACCAATGACCATCAAAATAAATACAACCTAAGGTCAAAAGAGAAAGAGGGAAATCCTGACACTTATGATCAACCCACTAAAATAGAAAATTATGCTAAGGTTGTGGCAGCTAGCAACAAAGAAAAAGATGCACAAAACCCCCAGGCATTGGTTAAGATCCCTGCCACATAAGTTAAGGAGATTCTGAAATCTCCATCCTCTTTTAGCATTGAAAGTGAGATTCAAAAAATCAAAATCCATGTACATTTTTTTGGAGCTGATTAAGAATGAGGACTTCAAAAGATATATTTCCAAAATGTTGCAGCTCGAGACTTCCTATAATTCCACAGAGTCAGTCAACCTTCAAGATAAAAAACAAGAATTCATCCTAGGACCTTTGGTAGAGGATATGGATGAAGCTTCCACTCCTTTCTACACATCATTAAACATTCATGATAAAGTTTTACACAACTCCTTGATGGACTCAGGTGCATCTCATAACCTCATGCCTAAAACTATCATGGATGAGCTTGGGATGGAAATTACAAAACCTTACCATGACCTATACTCATTTGATTCTAGGAAAGTGAAGTGTCTTGGGGTTATCAAAGACTTGGTTGTTACCCTATTCCAATTTCCAATGAAAAGTGTGGTCATGGATATTGTGGTGGTCGATGTCCCCCCTATGTTTGGGATGCTCTTGTCAAGATCTTGGATCAAAATACTAGGGGGAACTTTATAGATGGACCTTTCATATTCCACCATTCTTGTATTTGGGGGAGAACATAGAAGGATTTATAGGGATGCACAACTAACCTATATCATCAGTAATGAAGAAAATCCTACCAACCACCCTATTTTTGCAGTTGATACTGATTTAGGATCTAGTATATTATGACTCATTGATGCTCCTCAATCACTTATTGAAATCAGAAAACAACCCATTGCCTCTTTTTAAATTACTCCTCCTAATAACTATGTTTGGAAGATGTTTTTTGATGGGGCCTCTTCTAAGGAAGGTGTTGGTGTTGGGGTAGTCTTTATTTACCCTACCCAAGAGATCATTTCTTTTTCTTACAATCTTGAATTTGAAACTACAAACAATGTGGCAGAATATGAGGCTCTTGTTTTGGTTTTGAAGGTTGCTAAAGACCTGAAGATTGAAGAGTTACCAGTGTTTGGAGATGTTGAATTAATTGTTCATAAAGTCAAAAATATGTATCAAACTAAACACCCCAGGTTAAGAACTTAGAGAAATGAAGTTTGGGATCTTGTTTATAATTTCTTCTTAGCTTTTAATATCTCTTTTGTTACAAGATAAGAAAACACTATGGAATATTCCTTGGTTGTCTCAACAAGTAATTTAAGATTCCATTTTCCCCCTAAGCTCAAATACGATGTGGAAGTGAAGTATAGACCCTCTATACTTGACAATGTCAAACATTGGAAGGTCTTTGAGGATGATCTTGAGATCAAAATATTTCTTGAAACTGTGGATGAATTTTCTACCCTACATATTGATCAAGATCATGATTATGATAAAATCCCTCATGATGATATTTTTCTTAATAAAATTGTTGACCACCATATTGTTCAATTTCTCAGTAACGATATTCCAAAAGGACTAGTCCCCTTGGAGAGATTGTTTGACAGAAATGATGTTGTTGTGAAGGTTAAAGGTTCAACTGAAAATGGTGATGTGACTTAATGCAATTTAGGTACAAAGGAGGATCCAAAGTATGTGAAATTCTCTAGAAGTTTATCAGAGGAACAAAGGGTTGAGTATGTTAAGATTTTAAAGGATTTTTTTGATGTGTTTTCCTGGAAATATGAATATTTATGAACATATGACACAAACATCATTGAACATAAGATCCCTTTGAAAGAGGAGACCAAGCCTTTTAGGAAGAAACTCAGACAGATAAATCCCATGTTGTTTCCTATTATGGAAAAAGAAGTGAAGAAGTTGTTGGATGCCAAGATCATCATTCCTTTGAGATACTCTGAGTGGGTGGCTAACTTGGTCCCTGTGAGGAAGAAGAATGGGGAAATTATACTATGTCTTGATTTTAGGAATATGAATAGAAGCTCCAAGAAAGATAATTACCCCTTGCCAAATATGGAGCACATTTTGCAGAGAGTGGCTGGCTCATCTAGGATGTCTATTATTGATGGTTTCTCAGGATACAATCAGATCTTTGACTTTCCTGAAGATAGGGAGAAGACAACCTTCACTACTCCTTGGGGCACATTCATGTATGCTAAAATTCCCTTTGGATTAATGAATGCAGGAGAAACCTTTCAGCAAGCAATGGATATTTCCTTTATTGGGGAGAAGGACAAATTTTTGGTCATATACCTAGATGACATTACAGTGTTCTCTAAATATAATAAAGAACATTATCATCATTTGAAAAAGGTCTTCCTGAAGTGCAGTAAGTTTGGTCTCTCTCTCAATCCTAAGAAGTCTTTGGTTGCTATGAAGGAAGGTAAGTTATTGGGGCACATTGTATCAGAATAAGGGGTAAGAATTGATCCAAGCAGAGTAGAGGCCATCCAAACTTTATCTCTTCCTAGATCATAGAAAGAAGTTCAATCTTTCTTGGGGAAAATCATTTTTCTAAGAAGGTTAATCTCTAACTTTGTTGAATTGATTAAGTACATTACATCCATGCTTAGGAAAGGAAATGAGGTGAAATGGACTACTAAGGCTTGAGATTCTTTTGAACAAATTAAAAAGGCATTGACTGAAGCACCTGTGCTCATCATCCCTGATTATTCCAAGGAATTTTTTATATTTTCCTTTGCCTCATTTGACACATTGGTTGTTGTCTTGCTGCAGAAAAATACAGAGGGGTTAGAGCAACTTATTTCCTTTTTTAGCAGAGCATTGAGGGATGCACAAATGAGATATGATATGATGGAAAAGAAGGCTTATGCTTTGTTCAAAGCCCTCAAGGCTTTCAGAGTATACATTCTGCATTCCAATATTGTTGCATGTGTTCCCTCAGCCTCAGTGAAAGATATACTTATCCAGAATGACATAGATGGGAAGAGGAGCAAATGGATTGCCAAAATCCTGGAATTTGACCTTGAAATGAAGCCCACTAAACTAGTGAAAGGCCAAGGTTTAGCTAGGTTGTTGGCTGAATCAAATTGCAAATATTTAGGTGTTAATTTCGTGAACATAAACTCAGAAAATCAACAAGTTGTTTTTGCTGACAAAATCTCTCATATCAGCCCCAACTTGGCAGAATGCACTTGGTATAAAGACATCATATATTTTCTGCAGAAGTTGCAGCCTCCTGATGGCTTGGAGAAGAACAAGGTAAGAGATTTGAAGCTTAAAGAAATCATATATTGTCTCATTGATCATATATTGTATTGGAAAGATCCTCTAGGGGTTCTTTTGAGATGTTTATATCCACAAGAGGCCCAAAAGGCCATGACTGATTTTCATGACAGCTTATGTGGGGGCCATCACTTTTGGAGAACCATGGCATATAAGATCCTTAGAGCTGGGTATTTCTTACTGATGTTTGTGCAAATATTAGAGCTCATGTCAAGTGCCAAAAGTTTTATGGAAGGAAGGTACTCAAATTTTGCCTTTGAAGCCTGTGGTGGTTTCTGGACCTTTTCAACAGTGGGGTCTTGACTTCATTGGGGAAATCCATCCAACTTCAAGTGGTTAGTATAGGTGGATTTTGACTGCCACTGATTATTTCACCAAGTGGATAGAATCCATTCCTACAAGGAATGCCTCCCACAAGGTAATCATTAGTTTTCTTGAGGATATCATGTCAAGATTTGGTTGTCCAAGCAAGATTGTTACTAACAATGTTTCCTATTTTAAAGTTGAACCATTGATCAAGTTATGTGAATAKTATGGGATTACATTAGTCCATTCTAATCCTTATTACCCAAAATGAAATGGTTCGGCAGAGTCCTCTAACAATATCCTCATAAATATTATCAAGAAATTGTTAGAAGACAACAAGAAAGAATGGGACTCAAAGATGAAATTTGTCTTATGGGATGATAGAGTTACAACAAAGAGGTCACTTGGATTTTCTCCTTTTTATCTTGTATATGGGGTTGAAGCTATCTTTCCTACACATCTTGCCTTGCCTGTGAAAAATTTCCTCCATGATTACGAAGGAGAACCTGATGATTTGGTTGGGAAGATTCAACAGTTTGTAGAAGTACAACAGACTAGGGAGAAACTCCTTGACAAAGCATAGGACCATCAGTAGAATATCAAGCAAGCCTTTCACAAGAAGGTAAGCAAAGAAGATTTACAGCTAGGAGATCTAGTTCTCAAGTGGGATGCACCCAAGCAAGACAAACGCAAACATGGTAAATTCGAAGCCTTGTGGATTGGTCCTTTCAAGATTTATGAAGTATTTTCATATAACACTTATAAATTTCAGAACTTGGAGGATTCTGAAGTTTTGTGTGGCCCTATCATGGGAACTTTATGAAGAAGTATTTTTCTTAAGCCGTGAGTGGCTTTCCATTGATTGTAAGTATCACTTTTTTTTTAATTTTTGTTTGAATAAATGACCCCATCGCCCTAGAATAAGAAATTGAATTTGCTTGTTATTGGTAGTTCACGGGGAGCATGCCATCCCCTGTGGAGCCAATGTTATCACATGAAGTTGTCATGGGTCAAATTTCTCCTTAGGTTTTAATTTTTACCCACTAGTCTTTTAAAGTTTGTTTTAATTTTCTATTTGTGATTTTCTTAGGTTAGTTTAAACAAATGAAGGTTTGGGACTTGGTTCACATTTTTTACCCACACCTATGGTTTATACCCTAGGTTCATTTTTTGGTTTATATCCTTGACAAAACAACAAGCACTATCAACCTCATGACTCCATAAACTTGACAAGTCACTCCATCCATTCATATGCTTGAACCTCTCCACTTTGTCCCTTTGCCCATTAGGGAGTCAAATCAAACTTTTTCAAGTATGTTGCCAACAAACTAGTTGTTTTCGTAGCGCATATTTGTAAACTCTCCCTCTTTACCATAATTCGCAATTATGAATTTTATGTCATGTCTTTTATTGTTTTCAGCACCCTTGTCTTCAAAAGGAATAATGTGGTTTGGTCATTTATGAAGTTCTAACTGTTTACCAAATTTTAAATCCTACTCCTAGCTCGGCGCTGCAGAAACTACTAGTCTAGATAGAGCTATGGATTATGCTACAGAACCAACTGTCTGAGGTGAAATGGAGACTGAGGTGGTTGTAAACGACTCCAGACTTGTTTCAGATCACCAATTATCAAGCTACGGTATCCAGGTACTTCGTAAGCCATCTGAGATCTATTGAAGATCATTAAGGTTTTTTGTCTTATCTTTTGTTAGCACCTAGCGCTGCAAACTACAAATTCTCCCACCTACTAGCCCCTTTACCTCTGCTTCCATGGAATTCTGAGTCATTTTCATACTAAAATTTTCCTCCACTGAAATCGAGTCAATTTACTTCAGAGCTTTGAATGCCCATTTATCCTCCTGGCTCATGTTGTCCACACTGCGCTACAAAAACCATTGTTAAACTTCACTACAAATCCCCTATTCCAGCACTGCAAATTCCCTGTAAAACCAGTGCCATCTTCTATGCTCACAGCTCCAGCATTAGATTTTTGTATTCACTGTGTCATCCTATATTTTCATCTCAAAGTCCATTTGCAGTGAAGAGTTTAGGATCCCTTTCCTTTTAAAATTATTATGACACTAGATGGTGGCCCTATGTTAGCTTAAAATTGGACAGTGCAGTCTTCCTGCATATCATTTCTCAGAGGATATTTTTCCCCCATTTTCAGCCATCAAACAAGTCTCTTATTAGTTCATAAGTGAATTGGAGGAAATCCTTGTAAGACCAATTAAGAATCACCTGCCAAAACTTAAATACTTTGCCTTTGTTTGGTTTCCTTAACTTTCATAGCATCACAGTACTTGGCCTTATGCTTCTATCAATGGATACACCCCAATAGAAGAAATCTCACAAGGGTGGGAGTGTGGTCAGAACTGAGCCTTCTGACATGCACCTATTTGATGTTGAGACCATGATCAGGGAGGTTTTCCAAAGGGTTGGTTGCCTATATTTTTGTCAAAACATGCAGAGGGGACACCCTGAAGTAGCAAGGAAGTTTTCTTTAAACTTTGATGGCACTAAGACCAAGGTAGGAACCCTTGATTTGGAGGTATATAAGGCCATTATTGCAGAAGCCACTGAGATACCCAACACTGGTGAGAGGTGGTTCAAATATATGACTCTCAATGCAGCATTTTCTAAGGATTTCCTCAAGCCATATTATCAGAAAGACAATTTGTCCAAGGGAGTGCCTAGGAGCCACTTGGTTGAAGGTTTTGACAAAATGTTGAAAGTTATCCAGAGGTATTTTACATCTGAGGGAAGATTCAACATGATATACCAGTATCACATTAGGCTCTTTCTACACTTCACAGGCAAGGATTTGATGAATATCCCTTTCTATCTGTTTAGAATTATGGGAAAAATGGATGATAGAGTCCTAGCCAATTCCAAGGTTTTGGACACTAGTGTTTTCCACTCTAGTTTGATGAGGATGCTTGTAATGGAGGAATTAAATAAAAGAAACCTTACTTGGGAACAGTTCATTGTCTCTACAAATCTGCAGCTAGATGTAGCCTCCACCCCTAAATCCAGGGTGCAGATCCCTTTTCCAACTAGTAGTGTTTCCCAAGAAGAAATAAGAAAAAAGAGAAAGAGAAAACCTATTTCCCAAGACAAATGAGTTCCTAAGGAAATTGAAGAAGAAGAGAGGGAATTCCATAACTCCCCACAAAGAGAAATTTCACCTCATCCTGCACCTAAAATAGAGGAATTTCCCTCATCAGCCAAAACCATAGCCAAGAAGGGGAGAAAATTGCATTTTCCTTCACCTACTGCAGTAGCTAAGACCAGAGCTAGGAGGCCTTTCACTAGATCATCATCCCACAAGGAAGTTCTTGAAACAGAAATCATAAAAAATTTAAAGGTAAAAGTGACACTGTTGGGAAGCCTATTGAGGTCATGACAAAAGCCTATGTTCAGAAGAAATACAATGGTAAGGATGAAGCTATTGAGAATCATGTTGAATTCATAAACATCATCACTCCTCCTGATAATCCCACCTTCAAGAGATTGATCATACAACTCAGGGATGCAAGGAAGGAAGTTTCTCGTTTGAAGGGAGAAAGATTAACTGAGAGAAGGAAGATGAAGGAGCTCATGGACATGTATAATGAAACCCTTGATCTGTCCAGGTTTATAGAAAGAATAAAATTGCCTCTCCATAGGAAAATTAAGACTGTTTACAGGAAAAACATAACCATACAGTCACAAAATAGAAATCTCAAAGAAGAATTGCATCCCTTCAAGGATGATCTAGCCAAGAGGAATTTAAATGTTCTAGCACAAGCTGCAATAGAGAGAAATTCCCCTGTAATAGAGAGAAGTTCCCCTGCAAAAGAAAGAAATGTGGATGTGACAGAGGGAAGTTCTCCTGCAACAAGGAGGAGTGCCAGATTGAGAAGATAAAATGGAGAGTATGACAGATCTAGTTTTGATGGTGATTAGTTTTTGAAATCTTGAAGTGTTAAGGGAAATATTATATTTTCACCTACTGGAGGCATATAGAGGCTCATAATCCATCTACTAGGAATTTTTGGGTTTTTTAGGATTCATTACATGACACAGAAAAAACACAGAGATTTTGTAGCACCTGGCGCTACAGAATCATCCACAGATACTATTATGTAGTTGCACTACCAAAGGCACCGCAGTATCACCTAGCCAGACACATACTGGCATTTCACTACGGCAAGTTGTTGTAGAAAAGTGTTACAGGAAGGCGATACGAAATATGATACTGAATTCACTACGGAATCGGTTGCAGAACAGTGTTACAGGAAGGTGCTATGAAATATGCTATCGAATGCGCTACGGAATTGGCTGTAGAATAGTTTTACGGAGGCAGACGCTACGGAATCTGTTACCAGTTCACTATGAAATAATGCTACGAGCTGGTTGTTACAATCATCAGTGTTGAATTTGTTTCCTCCTCTTAGCTTTGATGATTTGGAGGGAACCAATGATCAACATGTGGCAGATGGATCTCAGCACAAAGCCTTGGAGGACACATGGCACTGCAGGAGATGTGCCCAAGCAATAGCAAATCATATCATTTATATCTTGTTAGAGTTGTTGCCAACAAGCTCCTTGATTCAACAATCTGTTAGATCCACTTGTACATATGTTATACTAATAGATTTTTGTGGAGAATCCTAGGATAGGAAGGTCAGCGCGCATCTTAATATGGTGTCTATTGTTTTGGTTATAAATACATCAAAATAATGTTATGTTGGGTTTGAATGGTTGAGAAGAGCTCCCTATTTTGTAATATTTTGACTAAATATAGTTGTACTCTAGTTTATGGATGAGACCTAAGATATTTTGATTAATGGAAGTCAGCCTCTTTTCATCATCTTGTTTCTTCTTACTCTGAATTCTCATCATTGGATTATCCTTATGAGATGTTATGGTTGTGTTATAATGGATGTTTGATTATAATGCTATTGTAAATGTTTTTCAATGTTTTAAATTTAGTTCAAGAAGTTCTTGTGACTAATTTTTTCTTCACCTAGTTGTTTGAAGGCCTGATTCTTATAGAAAAAATATCCACTTTCCTCACCAAGTCTTCAATCTAGTCACTTTTATTCTTAAATCATTGACTGAAGTTAGTCAAAACCTCATTTTCTTATGCATACTAGCCTAGACTTTTTGTGTTAAAACATTGCTATGTTGAGTTTTGTCCATTTGACCTTCTATCATTAATATATATTCACAAACCTATTTGATGGGCATTGGGCTTATCCGCTTGCAATCTGAGGGTGACTCTTAGTGCTAACATTCTTGGTTCTGCTGTTGTGGAATGAATTGAAAAAAAAATTGTGGGATTGAACGACAAAGCAATACTGGTTTTGAAGGTGCATTATAAATCAGTACATTAAAGATTGCAAGTTGCACCTGATGACTCCATTGCTTCATTTGTGGCTCTGTTATAGGATAAATCCGTAAGTGC
>SNQJ01S0046786.1:55583-94349 GCA_010110895.2 Picea sitchensis
TCATCAAGTGACCATCAATATTATACATCATATGGACAACATAAATAATGAGCATCAATCACACATAAGATATACACAGAGACAAATTTTCACGAGGAAACCCATAAAGGGAGAAAATCTCTTCTTCTTCGAAATGATAGGCAGTCTTTTAAGTTGTGTACATCATATATGTTTGAGAACCAACTCAAAGTGAGGCTACTACCTATGTTTTACAAGATCCAACTTGTTGAGAGCACCAACTTTCTGGTTTCTCTAGCACCCACTAGAAGGAAGCACCAACTCCCTAAATATTCCAACACCAAGTGGATTTATACAAGCACCAACTTGTATACAGAAAACTCTGTGTTTTCCCGAGCACCACCCTGCCACCCTGTTTTTCTAGTCACAACTAGATGGAAGATACAACTTCCAATATTCAAGCACCAACTTGAATATCATATGACCACAGTCCTCCCTAGCACCACCCTTCCTCCCTGATTATGAATAAATGATTGACAAACAAACAATACAGGTATTTTAATTCTTACCCTTCTTCACTGTTCTGCAATTCTTCTCTGGTTCAAAAACTGTTCTGCAGTTCTTCTCTGCTTCATGCTATTCTGATATTCTTCTCTTGTTTCATGCTATTCTGCTATTCTTCTCTTGCTTCTGTCTATTCGGCGACTGTTACTCATCTCTGAGTTTTATCTCATGCTCTACATTCTTTCATTTTACCTTTCTTGCAGTTCATCTCATTGTTTCGGTTAGAACAGCCAACCTTACACAGTCGTTGCATCTCTCCTTTTATACACACCAGCCTCATCAGTTTACACCTCGAATCTCATTGGGCAAAGACAAAAAATTCCTCAGCAACTGAATCGCCAACCGATCAAGAACCATGATTCCATTTCCAACTGAATTGTAACTGAGCTTATTAATCATGAAAATAAACAATAACCATTCGATCATATTCCTGATTAACCTACACCGTTGGATTACCAATGATGGATCTTGTGCCTACTCCATATGTCCACTGGCTGTGACCATGGAACTAATTAGAATGCCTTTCACATTTCACATTTCGTCAATCTCGTGTCGAAGGGTCTCGACACCCCAAGTTGTGATCGCCAAAAAAGAGCTTATCTCTGCTAGCTCCACCATCTCATATGATCACCGACGGTGACCACAGCCTACACAAAAAGGTGTTTTCTCATTTCGCATTTTGGTAATCCAGAGGTGAATATTCTTGACTCTTCATGTTGCGATCTCTGAAAAGGGGCTTAGCTCTACTAGCTCCTCCCTCTTACATGACCACTGGCGGTGACCACAACCTATACAAAAAGGCATTTTCGCATTTCGCATTTCGGTAATCCAAAGGTGAAGAGTCTTGACTCCTCCAACTCCCGGTATCCGAAACTCCATAATGGATTCAGATCAAAGGTCTGCATTCCATGGTGATCGGACGACTCTCCTCCACCCCGGTACTTGAGCCTTCGGGACTTTGAAGATGAAACTCCCAAAACAAGAACTCATGAAGTGATGTCATTCTTGCATCACTCAATGATGTGTCAAGAGCTGAGTGGCTGCCATGTGTCACTCAGAATTATGATTTCCAGTGGCCTGAAAAGATGAAACAATTTGACACTTGTCCTTATATTCTCATGCCACGTGTCCTTGTTGTTGTATGTTGCTATTTGTCCTCGCTGATGTGGTCTGTCATGATCTACCTCCTAGATCTGACGAGCCAGATTTGTCTTCAATCCAATGGCTGAGATTATATCACGAGTTCGAGAGGTTAGGAGCCTCCTTCCTTTGACTTTTCAGTCAGTGAAATGTTGACCTCTTGCCACATGTACTCTGCATCCAACGGTTCACGTCATTTCGCTACTTTGGAGTGTTAACTAACTCCTGGGATGATCCTCCTTGCAACTCCATTGGCTCCGATGGCTGATGGGTATTCTTGAAGCAAATCTTCGGTCACGATCCTTTTGGAATGATCAATGGCTGTGATCTTTTCGGATGATCTGACGGTCCAGATCTATTCTACGATGTATCTCTTTGTATCTTATCATGTCCTCCCATTTAACAAGATCAGACGGTTGACAGGAATCGTGTTTTAAATATCGATATTCTTAAATCTCGATCCTCTTTTAGCTTTGAAAGTGAGATTCAAAAAATCAAAATCCTTGTACCTTTTTTGGAGATGATTAAGAATGAGTAATTCAAAAGATATATTTCAAAAATGCTACAGCCCAAGCCTTCCTCTAATTCCACAAATTCAGTCAACCTTCCAGATGAAAAACCAACAGTAATCATGGGACCTTTGGTAGAGGAAAGGGATGACGCTTCCCCTCCTTTATACACATCATTAAACATTCATGATAGAGTGTTGCACAAATTATTGATGGACTCAGGTGCATCTCATAACCTCATGACTAAAACTATCATGGAGGATATTAGGCTAGAAATTACAAAAACTTACCATGACCTATACTCATTTGATTCTAGGAAAGTGATGTGTCTTGGGGTTATCAAAGACCTGGTTGTTACCCTGTTCCAATTTCCAATGAAAAGTGTGGTCATGGATATTGTGGTGTTTGATTTCCCCCCTAAGATTGGGATGCTCTTGTCAATATCTTGGATCAAAATATTAGGGGGAACTTTGCAGATGGACCTTTCATATGCTACCATTATTGTATTTGGGGGAGAATATAGAATGCTTTATAGGGAGGCACAACTAGCCTACATCATCATTGACGAAGGAAATCCTACCAACCACCCTATTTTTTCAGTTGATATTGATTTAGGATCCATTATATTACAGCTCATTGATGCTCCTCAATCACCTATTGAAATCAGAAAACATCCCATTACCTCTTGTAAAATTCCTCCTCCTAATACCTATGTTTGGAAGATGTTTTTTGATGGGACCTCTTTTAAGGAAGGTGTTGGTTCTTGGATAGTCTTTATTTCCCCTAACCAAGAGATCATATCTTTGTCTTACAAGCTTGAATTTGAAACTACAACAATGTGGAATAATATGAGGCTCTTGTTTTGGGTTTTAGGGTTGCTAAAGACATGAATATTGAAGAGTTAGCAGTGTTTGGAGATGTTGAATTAAGTTTTCATCAAGTCAAAATTTTGTATCAAACTAAACACCCCAGGTTAAGGACTTACAGAAATGAAGTTTGGGATCTTGTTGATAATTTCTTCTTAGCTTTTAATATCTCTTTTGTTAGAAGAGAAGAAAACACTATGGCAGATTCATTAGTTGTCTCAGCAAGTAATTTCAGAGTTCCTTTGCCCCCTAATCTCAAATATGATGTGGAAGTGAATTATAGACCCTCTATACCTGAAAATGTCAAACATTGGAAGGTATTTGAGGATGATCTTGAGATCAAAATATTTCTTGAAACTGTGGATGAATTTTTTTCCCTACATATTGATCAAGATCATGATTATGACAAAATCCCTCATGCTGATATTTTTCTAAATAAAATTGTTGACCATCATATTGTTCAATTGCCCAGTAACCATATTCCAAGAGGACTAGTCTCCTTGGAGAGATTGTTTGACAGAAATGATGTTGTTGTGAAGGTTAAAGGTTCAACTAAAAATTTTGATGTGACTGAATGCAATTTAGGTACAGAGGAGGATCCAAAGTATGTGAAATTGTCTAGCAGCTTGTCCAAGGAACAAATGGTTGAGTGTGTTAAGATTTTAAAGGAGTTTGTTGATGTGTTTGCCTGGAAATATGAATATTTATGAACATATGACACAAACATCATTGAACATAAGATCCCTTTGAAAGAGGAGACCAAGCCTTTTAGGAAGAAACTCAGAAAGATAAATCCCATGTTGTTGCCTATTATGGAAAAAGAAGTGAAGAAGTTGTTGGATGCCAAGATCATCATTCCTTTGAGATACTCTGAGTGGGTGGCTAACTTGGTCCCTGTGAGGAAGAAGAATGGGTAAATTAGACTATGTGTTGATTTCGGGAATTTGAATAGAAGCTCCAAGAAAGATAATTACCCCTTGCCAAAGATGGAGCACATTTTGCAAAGAGTGATTGTCTCATCTAGGATGTCTATTATTGATGGCTTCTCAAGATACAATCATATCTCTTTATTTCCTTAAGATAGAGAGAAGCCAGGCTTCACTACTCCTTGGGGAACATTCATGTATGCTAAAATTATTTTTGGATTAATGAATGCATGAGCAACCTTTCATCGAGAAATGGATATTGCATTTATTAGGGAGAAGGACAAATGTGTGGTCATCTACCTAGATGACATTACAGTGTTCTCTAAATGTGATAAAGAAAATTATCATGATTTGAAAAAGGTCTTCCTGAAGTGCGTAAAGTTTGGTCTCTCTCTCAATCCTAAAAAGTATATGTTTGCTATGAATAAAGGTAAGTTATTTGGGCACATTGTATCAGGAGAAGGGGTAAGAATTGATCCAAGTAGAGTAGAGGCCATCCAGAATTTATCTCTTCCTAGATCGAAGAAAGAAGTTCAGTCTTTCTTGAGGAAAATCAATTTTCTAAGAATTTTCATCTCTAACTTTGTTGAATTGGTTAAGTACATTCCATCCATGCTTAGGAAAGGAAATGAGGTCAAATGGACTACTGAGGCTCGAGATTATTTTGACCAAATCAAAAAGGCCCTTACTGAAGCATCTATTCTCATCATCCCTGATCATTCCAAGGAATGCCTAATATTTTCCTTTGCCTCATTTGACAAATTGGTTGTTGTCTTGTTCCAGAAAAATACAAAGGGGTTAGAGCAGCCTATTTCCTTTTTTAGCAGAGAATTGAGGGATGCAGAAATGAGATATGATATCATCGAAAAGAAAGCGTATTCTTTGGTCAAATCCCTCAAGGCTTTCAGAGTATACATTGTGCATTCCAATATTGTTTCCTATGTTCCCTCAGCCTCAGTGAAAGATATACTTATCCAGCCTGAAAGAGATACTTATCATTTCAACCCCAACTTGGCAGAATGCACTTGGTATAAAGACATCATATATTTTCTGTAGAAGTTGCAGCCTCCTGATGGTTTGGAGAAGAACAAGGTAATATATTTGAAGCTTAATCCAATCAGATATTGTCTCATTGATCATATATTGTATTGGAAAGATCCTCTAGGGATTCTTTTGAGATGTTTATATCCACAAGAGGCCCAAAATGCCATGACTGGTTTTCATGAGCTTATGTGGGGGCCATCACTTTTGGAGAACCACAGCCTATAAGATCCTCAGAGATGGGTATTTCTAGCCTAGCCTTCGTATTGATGTTTTTGTAAATATTAGAGCTTGTGTCAAGTGCCAAAAGTATTTTGGAAAGAAGCAACTCAAATATTTGACTTTGAATCTTGTGGTGGTTTCTGGACCTTTTCAATAGTGGGGTCTTGACTTCATTGGTAAAATCCATCCAGCTTCAAGTGGTCAACATAGGTGGATTTTGACTACCACTGATTATTTCACCAAGTGGATAGAATCCATTCCTAGAAGGAATGCCTCCCACAAGATAATCATTAGTTTTCTTGAGGATATCATGTCAAGATTTTGTTGTCTAAGAAATATTGTTACAGACAATGTTGCCTCTTTTAAAGTTGAACCATTGATCAAGTTCTGTGAACAGTATGGGATTACATTAGTTTATTCTACTCCTTATTACCCCCAAGGAAATGGTTTGGCAGAGTCCTCTAACAAGATCCTCATAAAGATTATCAATAAATTGTTAGAAGACAACAAAAAAACATGGGACTCAAAGATGAAATTTTTCTTATGGGATGATAGAGTTAAAACAAAGAGGTCACTTGGTATTTCTTTTTTTCATCTTGTATATGGGATTGAAGCTATCTTTCCTACTCAGCTTTCTTTTTCTGTGGAAAAGTTCCTCTAGGATTACCAAGGAGAACCTGATTATTTGGTCAGGAGGATACAACAGTTGGTAGAAGTACAACAGACTAGGGAGAAACTCCTTGACAAAGCACAAAACCATCAGCAGAAGATCAAGCAAGCCTTTCACAAGAAGGTAAGCAAATAAAATTTCCATCTGGGAGATCTAGTGTTCAAGTGGGATGCACCCAAGCAATAAAACGAAAAACATGGTAAATTTGAAGCCTTGTGGATTGGTCCTTTCAATATTTATGAGGTATTTTCATATAACACTTATAAATTGTAGAACTTGGAGGATTCTGAAGTTTTTGGTGGCCCTGTCCATGGGCACTTTCTGAAGAAATATTTTTCTTAAGCCAATTAATTCAGAAGTGAATTGGAGGAAAGTCTTGTAAGACCAATTAAGGATCACCTATAAAAACTTAAAGACTTTTACTTTATTTAGTTTCCTTACCTTTCATAGCATTACAGTACTTGTTAAGCCCTAATATTGTCTCAGACACATAGTTAGGGCATATTACATTAGTAATGTTATTTTATTTATGTTGGCTTTATTCCATTAGTTCTGATTATACCTCCTAGTCTCCTATATATATACCAAGGAGACATTTTCATTTGGAATCATCTTGTACTTGAACATTTTATGTAGGGTAAAAGGGTTGCCCCTCAAAGAGGAGTTATACGAAATTATCTCTTTTTTCAAGGCGTTGAAATTACTTACTTATGAGGTGTTTTTATGCTATATTTATATTTGGTTCTTAACATATTATGGTTTGAGCTCAAAGGTCTTGGGGTTTTATTTTACTGTCAGAACCACCGCGTAATTTTCACTATAGCTTTTTTTCTACATTGTTTCAGAAGTAATGGCTTGGGGGATATTTAGTAGGCGGATCAAAGTACGTTGGGTTAAAAAAAATTCAGCTCCTGAGGCATATACTTTCGGAGATACAACATATACAATGAGGTTCTTGAATCATCTGAAGGCTGAGTCATTCGCGAAATTTGACTTCTCATTTATTTTTGTAGCGTTTGAGACCACAGGAAATGCAGGTGTATTTACTTAAATTAGTAGGTATCTATAGGTAAAACATTTCACGACAGGTCATCTTACATTTTGTAGATACACCCACATGAAGATAGAATTATCTAACTAATCCTATTGAATAGTCTCAAGAAAGTGTTCGGGTAAAAACAATCATAACTTCTTCCTAGAGTATATCCAAATTGAGTGATAATGGATTTAAATTAGATTGTAGACAATATTGATATTTCAAATTATGAGTTTAGAATTTTATATCAATTATTTTGTGTAGGGCATACTATACAAGTGAGATCTCCACAGAAAATAAAAAATCAACAAGTTGTGGGAAGTTACCATAAAATTCCACTTAGCAAATCCAATTTTTGATCAGACCTGTATTCTGGGGAAAATGTCAGGAGAGAACTACATAAAACAAATTTTTCCTTGGGAGGGCAGAGCTTGGGAATCCTGACAGGAAGAAGATTATTACAAGCGAGAACCACCTCAAAATCAAGGTTGAAATTGTAGCCAACATGCCACCCAAAGGGAACTTCTACACCAAATAAGCCTCAGGAAAAATCCTACTTAGACTCTTGGTGAAGGTGAAAGAAATCTCATTAGGGATATAAATGGTTTACAAAATAAGATGGTAACAAAATATGAACTTCTGATAGAGAGAATGGGGTGAGAGCTAGAGTTGGAGACAAAAGGAGATGGATGGTTTAAAAGGGGAGAACATGGAGGTATTGAAAAATTTCATAGCAAGGAGACACACAGAGGTGAAAATGCATCCCATGAAAAATTCATGATGAGGGACATAAGGAAGGTGAATCAGAATGGAGAAACTCCAACTTTGGGTTTGAAGACCAACCACGTTCCTAAGATGATGAGGGGAAGTTTGATGTAGGACCCAATCCATTGGATACATCAGGATGGAGCAATTATTTGATCTACATAATGTGTGCCACATGCACAAAGATACTAAGTACTTCTTTATATTTTAGAACCCAGTCAATTTTGGTATGATGGCTTTTTAGTATACCATAAAATCACTTGTCACTTGGACAATTTTCCACGGAAGAAATGATAGCACATTGTAAGGATATAAGGGCAATGCAACTTTAGCCAATTGATAAGTCTCAAGCAAAAGGGTTGGATTCTAGAGCACATTGAGAACTTCCAAGAGATTGAATATCAAAAGGTAATAGATATTCTAGATGAGCACTCGATTTATGTATTCAGGAACTTTAAAGGATAACATTCAACATGAGGTTCCTTTAGGAATAAATCATTAGAGGAGTAAAACAAGGTGGCAAGAAATGTTGAAAGTAAAAAAAATATGGCTATGGCTACTGGGGACCAATCCTAACATCTATAGAGAACAAAGCTCCCTCTTTGCAGAAACACCTCAACCTACAAGGTTGACACCTCAAGTGCGGGGAAAAGAAAAGCAAAAGGTTTATGCTTTAGTGGTGACAAAGTCACGATTAAGGGACATAAGTGTGGTGAGAGAAATTATTCTACATAGATTGTGAGAGGAAGAAACGGAGCAGAACCATCTCAAGATGAGAAAGTAGAAGCAATTTAAGCTTTGAAGAGTTCAACTCCCAGATATAAATGAAATACATTGGGCACGATTAGCACTCCTCAAACCCCTCAAGATCAAAGGGATACATCAAAAGAAAAAGGTAATAGTCCTAGGTGATTCCTATGATGCTCATAATTTATTTCACTATAAATTAGCCAAATCTCTCAATTGCTTTGTATATCCCGGTATGAAGTTTCAAATGATTGCGGATGGAGGCTATCAATTTCTTAGGAAAAATGCAATAAGATCAATCTTACTATGGAAATCATGTAATGGAATAGTCCAATGATTTACTGCCACTTAAGGTGAGGTGGAGATGTTGTACTACAGGAATCCGATTAGTTTACAATCATTAGGTATGGTGGCTTTTAATTTTCAAGGAACTTTTCATGATTTCCGTTGGAAGGAAAGGAAGTGGAGTTAAGGGGTATCATAGGGGCATTGGGTGATAAGCTCTAATGGCATGAGCAAAATTATTGAAAAGAGGGCATCAAGTTGTATTGCACAACTACTCCACTAGATGTTCAAACATCTAGAAGCCATCTATTCCTCAAGATCTACAAAGGGATCATTGATAATCATTCCAAAGTATTTGAAGATATTTGAAAGTGCCACCCACTCAGTATGATTAAATGAAATTCACCTAATTCCTAAAATTGTTCCTCCTAACATCAGGCCATACGGATACCTTTACACCTAGAAGGGAGTGAAATTGAGTGCATGGTGAAGAAAATGTTAAAATTTGGCATTATTAGACCCTTAGAAGTTACTCTACTCTGATGGTAATGGTATTCAAGAAGATAGCTCATGGTGTATGTGTCAGATTATAGAGAGATCAACTTTGGGATGCCTATTAAATACAAGTTTCCCATTCTAAGTCATTGTTGAATTGTTAGATAGATACTATATTTCCACAAAATTGGATCTTACGTTCGAGGTATCAGCCAGTTAAGAATAGAAGGGAAGGAGATATCCAAAAAAACATTTGAACTCATAGAGAGAATACATTATGAATTTTTTGGTCATACATTTTGGCCCCTACAAATGCACCTTCCACATTCCAAGGGTTTATAGATTCCATTTCAAGCCCTTCCTTCAAAATTTATTGTTAGTATTTTTTGATGATATACTAATAATCTATAAGTCTTGGGAGGATCATGTGTGACATGTTGACAAGGTGATACAACTACTAAAGGAGCAACAACTATATGCAAAACCATCCAAATGTTTCTTTGGAGTGAAGGAGGTGCAGAGTATTTAGGTCCATATTGTATCTCATGAAGGTGTCAAGACAGACCCTAACAAGATTAAAGACCACTTCGATGGACTAGTCGATTCCCAAAACATTGAAGAATCTTAGAGGATTTTGGGTTTGTCAGGTTACTACTATAAGTTTATTTGACACTATGGAAGAATACTTAGCACAACTATGGCACTAACTAAGAAGGACGAATTTTCATGGACTCGGAGGCAAGCTAAAGCTTTTTTGAACAACATAAGAGTTGGTGTATTTTGAGACTCTGTCTTGACCCTCAGGACTTCACAAAGAAAACCTTTGTGTGGAATTTGATGCCTGGGGAAATGGAATTGGTGTCCCTAGTAATGAGATGCAAGAGGAAGGCCCTTGGCTTTTGAGAGTCAACCACTCAAAGGGAAATGATTTACACAAACCCATTTATGAGAAGGAAATGAGTGGAAATACTACATGCATTGAGCAGTAAGGGTGTCCTTACCTAATAGGTAGGGCACTTCAAGGTCAAAATATGATCATAGTAGTCTTAAATGCTTCTTGGAACAAAGACTATCTTAGGAAGAACAACAAAATGGGTAACAAGATATTTAGGTTATGATTTTGAAATCGTTTATAAGAAGGGGAAGAAAAATGTTGTGTTATATGCACTCTCAAGAAAGGATAGAGATGTTGAGGCCTTTCTCTATGCTCTCAATATCATCCAACCCGATTGGATAATAGAAACAAAAGGGATGAATGGAAGAATAGCCGAAAAAATGTGGACTCTCATTCAAAGGTTGCAGCGAGGAGTTCGATTAAATCAAAATACATTTACATGGAAAATGATTCACTATGGGCCTGGAATATTTATATTTATGTAATACTCCCATATCAAACAAAAGATACTTATTAGGTGCACCTCTCTAGTGGGAGGTCCTGGGTTGGATTGCACACCTCTCTAATTAGGAGGTCCCACTTTCGGGATTTTTTTAGAAAACATACCACTTAGAAGGAGTCCAAGGAAAGGATTTTTTTTTTGGGATGTCCTTAAAAGCTGATGTTCAAAGGTTTGTGGTAGAATGTTTGGTTTGCCAACAAAATAAAGGCTGGAAACAATTAAGACCCAGGTCTTTTACAACCATTAGCCATCCCCAAATTACATTGGGAGGAGGTTTCCATGGATTTCATCAGGAGTTAGAAGTATGAAGGAAAGAGTGTCATCATGAGTGATTGTTGATAGACTAACCAGAATGCACGCACACTTTTGTACACTCTCTCATCCCTTCAAAGCTAAGTATACAGTTCCACCGCATTCATGGAGACAATTCAAAGCTACATGGCAGCCCAAATATTGTAAGAAGTGTGAGATCCCATCTTCAGCAGCCATTTTTGGCAGTCCTTTCTTGTTGGAGTACTCAATTGGCTCATAGATCATCCCTTCATCCCCTCAATCGATGGAAAAATAGAATGAATGAATCAAATGCAGGAGGCTACCGTTCTTTTGTATCCCGATACAACAAACCTGATAGGCAAATGGTTACTCTTGGACGAATGGTGGTATAACACTTACTTTCATCTTGCAACAAAAATGAAGCACCATTTATGGCACTCACAAGAGTACCATCCTCCTTCCATCACTTCTTCTCTAAAAGAAAAATCTAAAGGTTCAAGCGATTGGGCCGATCACATGAGCATCAACAACAAGTTCTCAAATCTTAAAAGACAACCTGAACATGGCACATATGTCGCGAAACAACTGGCGGATCCAACATGCATTGAGTGAAAGAAGTTTTGAGGTAGGGGGGTTGGTGTTTTAAGACTACAACCATACAAACACTTTATAAGGGCCATAGTATTTTGGGGATAATAAATTATCACCCAATTACTATGGCCCATATAAGGTGTTGCAAAGATTGGTACTATAGCATACAAATTGGAGTTGTTTGAATCTTCACGAGTACACCTAGTTTTCTAGGTTTCATGCTTAAAGAAGGTTATTGTTGCCTATAACCTTTTTTAAGCATTAAACATGGAAACTGGGTGTACTTGTGAGGAAGGAAAAATCATATTGGAACTGAAGCCATCACTGACACAAAAATTCGTCGGCTGAGGAATAGATCCATTTGAGTATCTCATTAAATGGAAACTACCATTTGAAGATTCCACTTTGGAAGACAAGTCTTTTATACATAATCCCACTTAGTTATACTCAAGCATTACTTGGGAAAAAACTTGTCTCGAGGGAGGGCATATTAAGCCCTGATGTTGGCTCATTTCCCCTTAATTTAGGGGCATATTACGTTAGTAATGTTATTTTATTTATGTAAAACTTTATTCAATTGGTTTTAATTATGCCCCTAGTCTCTTATATGAGGAGACATTTTCATTTGGAATCATCTCTTGTGCTTGAACATTTTATGTGGGGGTAAGGAGGTTTCCCCTCAAAGAGGCTTATTATGCAGGGTACTCTCTTTTTCAAAGTTTGAGTACTTATTAGGGTTTTTCTATGCTATAATGATATTTGGTTCTTAGAGTGCCAGCCTCTGCTTACATCCAATGGAGTACACCCCAATGAGAAGAAATTTCACAAGGGTGGGAGTGTGGCTTCTGTCAATGGATACACCCCAATAGAAGAAATCTCACAAGGGTGGGAGTGTGGTCAGGACTGAGCCTTCTGACATGCACCTATTTGATTTTGATGCTATGATCAGGAAGATTTTCCAAAGGGTTGGTTTCCTATATTTCATTCAAAACATGTAGAGGGGACACCCTGAAGTAGCAAGGAAGTTTGCTTTAAACTTTGATGGCACTAAGACCAAGGTAGGAACCCTTGAGTTGGAGGTATCCGAGGCCACTATTGCAGCAGCCACTGAGATACCCAACACTGGTGAGAGGTGGTTCAAATATATGACTCTCAATGAAACCTTTTCTAAGGATTTCCTCAAGTCAGATTATCAGAAAGACAATTTT
The DNA here is from genome assembly GCA_010110895.2 of Picea sitchensis. Lineage (NCBI taxonomy): Eukaryota > Viridiplantae > Streptophyta > Pinopsida > Pinales > Pinaceae > Picea > Picea sitchensis. The sequence continues at coordinate 68,277 of SNQJ01S0046786.1, forward strand.
TCCACGGGAGTGCCTAGGAGCCACTTGGTTGAAGGTTTTGACAAAATGTTGAAATTTATCCAGAGGTATTTTAAATGTGAGAGAATATTCAACATGATATACTAGTATCACATTAGGCTCTTTCTACACTTCACAGGCAAGGATTTGATGAATATCCCTTTCTATCTATTTAGAAATATGGGAAAAATGGTTGATAGAGTCCATGCCAAGTCCAAGGCTGTGGACACTAGTGTTTTCCACTCTGGTTTGATCAGGATGCTTGTAATGGAGGAATTGACGAAAATAAACCTTACCTGGGAACAATTCATTGTCTCTGCAAATCTATATCTATATGTAGCCTCCACCCCTCAATCCAAGGTGCAAATCCCTTTACCAGTTAGTATTGTTTCCCAAGAAGAAACAAGAAAAAATAGAAAGAGAAAACCTATTGCCCAAGACAAAGAAGATCCTAAGGAAAGTGAAGAACAAGAGAGGGAAGTCCATCACTCCCTACAAAGAGAACTTTCAACTCAGCCTGCACCTGAACTAGAGGGATTTCCCTCATCATCCAAAACCACAGCTAAGAAGGGGAGAAAATTGCATTTTCCTTCACCTACTGTAGCAGCTAATACCAGAGTTAGGAGGCCTTTCAGCAGATCAACATCCCACAAGGAAGTTGTTGAAACAGAAGTCATACCCAAGACTTCATTCCCAAAGAAAGTTAAAGGTAAAAGTGACACTATTGGGAAGCCTATTGAGGTCATGACCAAAGCCTTTGTTCAGAAGAAAGAAAAAGGTAAGGATGAAGCTACTGAGAAGCATGTTGAATTCATAAACATCACCACTCCTCCTGATAATACCACCTTCAAGAGATTGATCAGACAACTCAGGGATGCAAGGAAGGAAGTTTCTCATTTGAAGGGAGAAAGATTGTCTGAGAGAAGGAAGATGAAGGAGCTCATGGACATGTATAATGAAACCCTTGATCCGGCTAGGTTTACAGCAAGAAGATTCTTGCCTCTCCATAGGAACTTAAGACTTTGTACGGGAAAAACAGAAGCATACAGTCACAAAACAGAAAGCTCAAAGAATAATTGTAGTTCTTCAAGGATGATCTAACCCAGAGGAATTTAAATTTTATAGCACAAGCTGCAATAGAGAGAAATTCCCCTGCAATAGAGAGAAGTGCCCCTACAAAAGAAAGAATTTTTTTTGTGACAGAGGGAAGTTCTCCTGCAACAAGGAGGAGTGCCATATTGAGAAGATAAAATGGAGAGTATGAAAGATCCATTTTTTATGGTGATTAGTTTTTGTAAGCTTGAAGTGTTAAGGGAAATACTATATTTTCACTTACTAGAGGCATATACAGGATCATAATCCATCTACTAGGACGTTTTGTGTTTTTGAGGATTCATTATCAAATATTTTGTAGCGCCTGGTGCTACGGAATCATCCACACAGGTTGTTTTGTAGTTGTGCTACTGAAGGCGCTACGGAATCACCTAGCCAGACACATAGTGGTAGTTCACTACGGAAAGTCACTGCAGAACAGTGTTACAGGAAGGCGCTACAAAATATGCTACCGAATGCGCTACGAAATCGGCTGCAGAATAGTGTTACAGGAAGGCGCTACGAAATCTACTACCAAATGCGCTACGGAATCGGCTGCAAAACAGTTTTACAGAGGCAAGCGCTACGGAATCTGTTACCAATTCGCTACGAAATGATGCTATGAACTGGTTGTTACAGTCAACAGTTTTGAATTCGTTGCCTCCTCTTAGCTTTGATGATTTGGAGGGAACTAATGATAAACAAGTGGCAAATGGAGCTCAGCACAAAGTCTTGGGGGACACGTGGCACTGTAGGATATGCACCCAAGCAACAGCAAATAATATCATTTATATCTTGTTAGAGTTGTTGCCAACATGCTCCTTGATTCTAGCAGTCTGTTAGATCCACTTATACAAATGTTAGATTAATAGCTTTTGTGGAGAATCCTAGGATAGGAATGTCAGCTCCAATCTCAAGTTTTTGTCTACTATTTTGGTTATAAATACATCAGAATAATGTTATGTTTGGTTCGAATGGTTGAGTAGAGCTCCCTACTTTGTAATATTTTGACTAAACAGAGTTCTACTCTGGTTTATGTATGAGACCTAAGATATTTTGATTAATGGAAGTCAGCCTCTTTTCATCATCTTATTTATTCTTACTATGAATGCTTATTATTGGATGATCCTTATGAGATGTTATGGTTGTTTTAAAATGGATGTTTGATTATAATGCTACTGTAAATGTTTTTCAGTGTTTTAAATTTAGTTCAAAAAGTTCTTGTGACTGAGTTTTTCTTCACCTAGCTGCTAGAAGGCCTAGTGCTTATAGAATACCTATCCACTTTCCTCACCAAGTCTTCCATATACTCACTTTTATTCTTAAATCACTGACTAAAGTTAGTCAAAACCTCATTTTCTTATGCATACTAGCCTAGACTTTCTGTGTTAAAACATTGCTATGCTGAGTTTTTTCCATTTGACCTTCTATCATTAATCTATATTCACAAACCTATTTGATGGGTGTTGGGATTATCCTCTTGCAATCTGAGAGTGACTCTCAGTGCTAACACACCCAAGCTCAAAAAATATCTGGACTCGTGAAGCCCGAAGGACTTCCAAGGTTAAACCCCACGCTACTTACCTGGATCCGATGATTATCAATCTTCTCTCTCAGATCCGACGGCTAGGATATATACTCCTCCTTTGCATGCTTTTCCTTCTATATGGACTTAGATATGGAAGTCTAGATATGTTCCCACGTCCAATCTAACAGTTGTTGTAGCTTCTACTTTTTTTGCTACACAACTTTCCTTCCAATGAAGGATTGCTCAATTTTCTCAAAGGATTAACCTTTGAATTCTTCCTCTGCAAGCCTGACTGCTTGGTCTCTTCCTGCGCTATACCTCCTGAGATTTTGTCTCTTTCAAGGTTTTCAAAGGGAATTTTCCCTTTTATTCTTCAATGAATCCTTTTTTCCTCCTGGCAGCAAGGACGCTCTTTCTCCTAAGTTTCGACACTTTAAAATCCTTGGCCTCTGGCGCACTCCTTGCACTAGTTTTCCTTAGCTTGATCAACACTTAATGAAGTGTTCTCTCTATGAATTCCTTACACTCAACTCTCCTTATGTCTTGATATTTTTAATCTCACCTGTGCATACCTTACGCTCTCCCTCAGAGTATTCAGTAACTCTGAATGTGCATTCCTTGCACAACTTTTCCTTCTAAGATTTTACACTTCCCTGTGTGTAGGCGCATTCCTTGTGCTCACCCTCAAAGTGTTCAGTAACTCTGATGTTCACTCCCTTGCACTATGCCTTCTTAGCTTAACACTTTTTCTAGTGTTCCCACCTGGCACGCTCATCTTGAACTCGAATTAGAGTTCTAGCCCACTCCTTGTGCTGGCTTCATAGAGTTTTCCAACAACTCTGGTGTGCACTCCTTGCACTAGCCTTGAGAGTCCAGAACACTCATAAACTACATATATAGGGAATTATATCAATTTATGCAATGGGAACACTTACACATTGATAGCATTCATAAACACACATGCAGAAAACATTCAGAGACATTCATAAAACTCATGAAACATACACACAGTAAATCATAAAACAGGGAATTATGCTCTTTGTATTAAAATCCGAATGCTAATTACAATGTGTACAAAGTTGGACTGCAATGGATTCTTCAACCCTTTCTCCTCTCCTCTCTTCTCTCTTATTTTGACTACCAACACTGACTAACAACAACCATAACTTGGATTTCATTACACTTATTTATACATGAGGAGGCTTCTCGAGTTTTCCCTCCAGATTATTCTAGAGCTATCACTTATAATTAAATGCCTCCCTATCGCTAAGTTTTTATGGTTAAATTCTCATTTACATATTTATATATAAGGCGATGCTCAAGATCTGTACAACCTCTTCCTATTAAAGGAAATTCTACCCTCATCCTTACATATTACAATAATTGAGCCCTTCTCGAGCCTTACAACAATTAATCACATTGAATTACATTTAAAATTTAAAATTTAATTGTAGAAATTTGAGGACTCGTGCATATCTCTTTGAGATATGTTCCCTCCAAGTGCATTGATGTGTTGTTTGCTGACACATTGATGAGTTGGAGCGATGCTCCTGCATCATGTAGTAGTTTCGTTATTTTTTGTTTCTGGTTCTCTTGGAGAATGTGCCCCACTTGGAGAAGGATATTCTTGGTCATTCTTAGTGATATCTCTTATGAGATACCTCTGGAAGAGTTGCATTATGGTTGTGTGGTGCTTCCCATTTTCCTCGTGCTAGTTGCAGTTGCAGTTATAATTGCAGTAGCAGTTGTAGTTACCACTTGTGCCAGTTCTATGGTGCGCTAGTGATGCGCATGTCTTGCACTAGTTCTATGGTGACTAAGTTGTATATCGTCACTAGGGTTTGAAAAGAAGAAGAGATAAGTATTTTGTTCTTCATTGTTGATTTTCTCTGGTGATTAGAGCATGTTCATGCTTGTATTGGAATATTCTCTCTAAGAAAAGTTGGCTGGGTTTTTCTCCAAGTTTTGGGTTTCCCCAGGATAAATATTTGTGTCTTCTTGTGCTTGTTTGTCTACTACTTATATATTTCAGTATATGATTATTGAATGTTAAAAGAAGATAAAAATTCTATGGTAAATATAATAATAATGAAACTAATGAAAATTGAACACAATTGACACTGGTGGGTCAAGACACAATGTTCCTCCATGGATGTAGATGAGCAATAATTTAACATAGGCATTGATTTCCAGGTTGCATCTGAAGTGTGGAACCTACAATAGGTGCAGTATTCCTAACTTCTCAATTCACGTTACCCACATCTCCATTTCCATAAATATCGCTCATGTTCCTAGTACACTCTTAGTGCACAAGTACTTTTGCTTGGATAGCTCAGGAAACTTATGTTCATTTGTGATATTGTGATCCACAAACTTGAGGGTGGAAACCTTGTCGAGCATGTCTCCTTCAATACTTACACAAAGTGGGGCCGATGATGTTTTCAGTGGGTATTTCCCATCTACTGGTACTTTGACGTGAGGCTTGTTGTCTTTCCTTGCTGGGATATAATCCATGTGGAATATTTCCTATGAAGCCAAAGCCGAAGATTTTTTCCTCAACCTCTTGTGCATATTTTGGTTGATTTGATTTCTTTCGTGTTGTTGTTGATGGCACTCCAACTTTATGTGGGGCCATTTTTTTTTAAATAGGTTCCTTTACTTGCTATGTGGTTGTTTTGTTGTAGTTGTAGTTCGTCTATGAGTCACCCAGGCTCACTCTGGTTTGCTTTGGTTCGCTCTCTCTTACATGCAGCTCTTAGTAACAATTATTTACACTTAGTGACTTTTTATTGCTTTTGTGCCTCCTTTCCAACTATGCATGTCACTTCACGCCTTAACTAACTTGTCCAATCTGCCAACGGGGTTGATGAATGGTTAAATAAATGCATCTTTATTACCAAATCCATCATGTGATTTTTTCCTCATATTGCAATCTGTCATGATTTTCGACAGCTTTTACCATTGAAGATTGTATGGCATCTGTATGACCTTTCATTACCATATTATCATCATTGATTTCATGCTTTAATGCTTTTAATGGTATTGTCGATGCCAAACTGTGCAATTGTTCTTCATTTTGCATTTGTTTGCTTCACAGTTATTTTCTTCTATGTATTATTTTCTTAATTGGTGCAGTTCCATCCTAATGTGCGATAATCATTCCTTTTGTGCAAGGTCTTATTCCTTTGTACTCTATAATCTTTTTATTTTTCTATATCTTCTACGTTTTATTTGTTTTTCTTCCTTTTTCTAATTTTTATATGGTTTTATGTGTTTATCTTCCTACTATAGTATAGTTATTATGATACATGTGTTCGAGCATAGCCCAGATTACTGTGCAAACTATTGGACGTCTTTGTAGAGTTTCATCCGACTTCCATTCACCATTACTCCAAGGACTTCTCCATTCAGGGTTTCCAACCATACAGCACCTGTCTCTGTTACATGTTGAATCACATAGGGTCCTAACCAATTCATTCTAAACTTTCTTGGATGTTGCATGAAATTGCTATCATAGAGTAATACCAAATCCCCCACTTGAAAATTTTTATGTTTAATGTGTCTATCATGCCCTGCCTTTTCTCTTTCCTTCTGAACTTGTTGATGGAAACATGTAACAAACCGATCTTCCTCAAGTTGTACTAACTAGGATAGTCTCTCCTCTATTGCGCCAAAGTCTGAAATATCAGTGATCACTACAATGTGCAGGATAGGTAGAATAAACTCCATTGGAATCATTGCTTCTTTCCCATAGACCATCCTAAAAGGTGTCTTCCCTGTCAAATTTTTTCTTCTTGTCGTGTACGCCCATAAAACTGCAGGAACTCTTAAGCCCCAATCATCTCTCCCTACGTTGCAGATATTTTTCAAGTCATTCTCGAGGATGTTATTAAAATATTCCATTGTTTCATTGGCCTGAGGATGATACGGTGTACTCTTTTGATGATGAATTTGAAACTCCTCGGGCAATGTTGCAATTGTCTTACTCATAAAGTGGGTTCTTTGATCACTGAGTAATATGTGTCGACATCCAAACCGTGTGACTACATTATCAAACAAAAATCATGTAGCACTCTTCGCGGTGTAGTTTGTGACTGGTGTTGCTTCTTCCCATCTTGTCAAATACTATGTCAGAGTGATTATGTACCTTTCCAATGATCTTCTTGCTTGTGGACTTATTGTCCCCACAAATTCTATGGCCCATTTATCAAATGCTTGCAACATAACTTGTGGATTTAAAGGAATATCATCCCTCATAGATGGATTTCCCACTCTTTGACACACATCGCATTATTGACAGTATTCCTTGGCATCTTTGTGAAGTGTGGGCCACCAAAGTCCTGTGCACAAAATATTTTGTGCAGTTGCTCTCCCTACATAATTTCCTCATGCAATCACGTCATGTGCTTTTGTGAGTATCATCGATCTTTCATGTTCCAACACACATCATCTCAATATCCCATCTACACCCAAATTGTATAAACTCCCTACAATCAACTGATTATTTGTTACTTTCACTACCAATTGTTTCTTCTACGCAATTTTCATGTCTGATGGAGTCATTCTTGTACTTAGAAATTGCACGATGTCCGAGAAGTAATCATCCACCATTTTAACCATAAATAGTTGTGCATTTGGGAAGTTGTCATCTAAATTTCATTCATCTTCTCCTAATAGTATGTGTGATAGATGATCTAGTCATGCAATCAAATTCCCTAGTTTCACCACAACCTCAAAATTGTATTCCTGAAACAATAGTAGCCATTCTCATATCCTCTCCCACAACACTGGCTTGTTCACTAAGTATTTTAATGTAGAATGATCTATGAGCATATTAAAGTGAGACCCCAATAAATAATGTTTGAAATTATGTAGTGCATATACCATTTCCAATCCTTCTCATTCTATAGTGATTTAACTCTTTTCTACTATAGACAGCTTCCTACTTGCAAAAGAAATTGGGTGATCTATGTCTCCCTCTCCTGATTGGGATAGTACTACTCCCAAATCTATGGACGATGCATCTACATGAATATGTAACTCCTTGTTCGAATCTGGAAAGATCAAAATTGGTGAGGTCACTAGTTTTTTCCTTAATGAGTACAAACCCATTTGATAGTCCTTGTTCCATTGGAACTTTTCCTCCTTCTTCAATAAATTTTCCATCAGTGTTGTGATCTTTGCATATCCTTTAATAAATTTCATGTAATATCCTATATAAACCAAATTTTCCCTCAGCTATATGACTGATGTAGGTGGTTCTAAATACAGAATCACTGCAATATTGGTTGGATCTACTAGTAATCCTTGCTTGTAGACTACATGGCCCAACAAAATTCCAAATGGTGCGCAAAAAATACACTTATTCAAGTTCAGTGAAATATGAAACTGTATACACCTATCCAACATGTACTTCTATGTGATCCTTTAGTAGAATGAACACAGTCCAATCATCCAAGTATACTTCAAGTAACATATGAATAAATTCCTTGAATGTTGCAACAACTACTCTAGAGAACATCACAGGGGAATTATTCAGCCCAAAGAGCATTACTGTATACTGATAACTCCCCCACTATGTCACAAAATTAGTCTTGTATCAGTCTTTCTACATAATTTTTGTCTGATGGTACCTCGAGAATCCATCGGTGAAAGAATACATATATTGGTCTCCTACGTTCTCCAATACCTCATCTATGAATGGTGTTGGGAATGGGTCATGCAAACACACATCATTCAACTTCCTCAGATCCATGCAAATCATTATTCCTCTTGTCCTCTTGTCTTGCACTACCATTGGATTGATCCACTAGGATTCTTCTATTGGGTCAATGATTCCTAAGTCCAACACCTTATATATTTCTCTTTTCACCTTTTCCTTGTACTTCTAATTTAACCTGTAAGGCCTCTGTCGCATTGGCTTAACACCTGGTTTCAAGGGAATACTCATCTTGCAAAATTCCCCAGTTATCCCCTTCATCTCACAGAATGTAGTTGGGAATAGGTCTTGATATTTGCACAGCAAGTCTGCAATCTTTTCTATGGTATAATCACTCCAGTAATCCCCTATCTGTGCAAACTTCAAATTATTTTTCATCCCAATGTTTACCTTCCTCATCTTTATGGGTTGTGTGTATGCAGTGGACTCAAGATCTGGTCCTTCTACTATCCATTCTCCTTATGTTTCATATACTTGCACATTACTAGGATCTTCCTCATTGTATTCTTCCTTAGATAAATTGTAACACTCCAATAACTCATGGACAGACATATTAGCTCTATGTGCACTGCACACTAGTACCATATCCATCGGCCCTTCTTCTGAGAAGATCTTAGTTTGAATAGCATGTAGGTTGCATATATTGATGGAGATTCATTTTCAAATGTGAATGTGACTTTGAAATTCTGATTCAGCTCATCCTAGTTGGTTGTTTCTCTTCCATATACCAATTCTTCGAGATTGTATCCCATGTATGTATAAATATGTGTGTCCATTATGTTTATGATATTGAAATCCATAAATTCCTTCATTGCTCAGCATGACATGGTGTATCACTCTCTCTTATACACTTATGCACAATATTTTCAACCTCAATACCAAACCTGACTTGCATTAGTCTTTTGCACTGTGAACAGTCTTCCATTCCTTCTTTGTGTGCAGCCCACCATCTAGTTGGAGTTGCTTTTAGGAAAAAATATAGTGCCAACAGCCTTTGTTGTTCAGGTACCTGCAACTCAAATGTAATTACAAACAAACTTATATCAATCAATCCATCATACCTGAGCAGGTCACATAATTTTGTTTCAATCTAGCTCAAGGATGAGGTTATCCGTGCACATCGTCTAGTTGACACTTCATGCATTTGGTGTTGCCAATACTCTAGACCTTCCTCCAAATCAGATGCACATGAAATGATACTTCTCCAACTTAGTGCACCACCTGCAATAGGGTTAACATAATCATCCATCTGCGTAGTCATGTTATATAGATTTTCAATGTCATTTCCTCTTGTTGGCTCTATGTATCTCTTTCCTTCTATTGGGACCAATGGTGTAGTAAATTTCAAATATCTGACTTAAAATATCATTTCCCTCTTCTTCAGATTAATTATTGCTTGGTATCAGATTCCCATTCAATTCCCATCAGTGTTGGATATGGTTTACTATAATCCACGACCTTAATAACTTCAAAGTCTATCGTGTTCTGCACCCCATCTATGTTCATAGGTACTCATGTCAATCGACCAATCGGTACTATTTTGTGTTGATTCGCGAGCCTTAACTGAACAGGAGACCATACTAGCTTAGGTTTTCCCATCATCTCCCAAGTCTTCTTTGGTAAAAAATTTAAATCAAATCCCAAGTCCAGGATAACATTATCCACATCGTATTCCCTAATTTATGCACTGGATCTGAATTCTTCGTTCGTCCTCTTCCTATGAAGTACCTGATTTACCACCCTTTGTACGATGGGAGTTTTCCTTCCTTGTGTGCAGTGATCAATCATGTCATATAGTGTATTCATTGTAGTTTCATATTTCATTATCTCTTCACAACTTCTCAATAATTCTCTTATAGTTCTTACCTTCCCAATTGGTTTCTCTAGCACAGCACGATCTCCGACATGAGGCGCAGATGATGTTGATGCTCCCCAAACTTGTCCAAGTACCTCTTTTCTTTCCCTATGATATGTATCATTTTCTTGTTGAGGATCAAAGGTTGGCATAGGTCCTATTGATTTCATTACCCATTGCTCAACCTACTTTCCTTCATTATTCACATCAGCTCATGTTCTATCTCCTCCGCGTGTAACAATTGCTATTCTAGGTCCTTCATTGCCTTTTTTGGCAGATATTTTCTGCACATTCTAATTTGGATTATGGTTCTGGTTCCCTTTGGCCTACCATTTCGAAACTAGTTGAGGAAAATATTATGTCGCATGGTTCAGTGCTCTACAATATGTGCATGTTTTTATATGGATTTTGGCAATCGTGGGCTAAGTGTCCTAGTTGATTACAATTATAACATATAATCGGTCCTCTTCCTCCCCTACAAAAATTTCCCATGTTTCTTGGATTAAATCCTCTTTGATTATTATATTGTGTACCACCCCCTTATGTCACATCATTCTCCTCCTGAATATTTTACATATTTGTAGTGCGCTCCCTCATCAAATAAAATGCGCAGTAGTCCTTCTCTTCATGTTTGAATGACTTGCAAAAATTATAAAACAAGTTCCTTGGTGTACTCAGATACTTCTCTAGTAATGGAAACTTAGTTGGATTATGTCCCCATTTCTTACATATCTCGCAATACCCCCCTCCTGGTAATGGATTCGGCATTCTAGTTTCCAAATACTACGTGAATGCTAGGAATTTGTCCTTGTGATGGTATTCATTCCTACACTTGGTACAAGAAACTTGTTATCTATTATCCTTCCCTTTTGTCAGTTCTTCCAATTGAATCATCAAAGAATCCAACTACATCTGAACTTATATCATCCCTCCACTGTATCCTACAAGGAATGATTCCAATTTCATTGCAATTTACAGTGCCTTGGGATGCGATGCAACCTTCTGTTGAATCAACGGCCTGAGAATGTCTGGTAGAAGTTCTACAATAAAACATTATTGATGTTGTTTATCGGGGATATGGAAATTCAGTCTAACCATCAGGTCCTTGAACCTTTGATCGAAATCCCATACCAACTCAGTTGGTACCTGTTTAATCTCCTTCAATTCTGTAATGTACTATGACTCGAACTTTGGCTTCTTGAACTCTTTCAAAAGCACTTTCCTTATCTTTGTTGAAGTCCTGGCTTGTCGTGTAGGTGTGGTACTCTGTATATTCATGTACCATACTAATGCACAGCCTCAAAATGTTGTTGCTAACTGCGCAATATTCACAACCTCATCCTTGACATTCTTTGCGGCCCAAATTGTCTCGTAAATAAACAAATGGTGTTTTGGGTCCTCTGACCCAACTCCATGGAACTCAATTAGTCTGAGGGTGTTGTCTACCCTTTCCATGTTTCTTTGTGTAGTCCCTCCTCTTGGTGATGTTTGTTGAATCTAACTCGGTGCACTGCTTCCACTGCTCTTATTACTACTACTTTTTCCTCTCGTGCTAATTATAAGTGATTTTGATAAGTCTTCAACTATTATCTTTGATTGTGGTGACGTACATGGGGTCATGGATTCAACACAAAATCCAGTTTGAGTAGGAATTAACATCTCTTCTATGATAGGACTAGACTGGGATTCCTCTTCCTCTCCTCTTATGTGTGGTATTTCCACAATTTGGACTATTGTGTAAGTTTCTCTCCCCTTTGGCTCACTGCACAACTCTCCTTTCTCAACCCAGTCTTTCACCTCTTGTACTACCTCCTTCCTCCATGCAATACTCCAAAATTGTCTTCTTCCTCTGGTATACCCTCTTCATTCCTCTGCATCCTCAGTCTCTCCCTTCCTTCTTCATCGCTTCCTTTGTTCTCTCTCATTCTCAAACTATCCTCTTTTCATCCCTCGATTCCCCTATGTGCGCAAATACCCTTAGTAGTCGGACTCCATCATCATCACACACTTGTCACAAAACAAAATATTTATCCGCGTACTTAATGACTTCATGAACCTTCCATGCGGACCTTTGAAGAAGTCCCTTTCTGCAACATTGTATGATTGGGTACAATCTACTGCAAATTCTATAATATAACATCCTAATATACTATCTAACTAGAAATCAACTGCGTGAGTAGTTGGATTACTTACAGAATTCACTTGTCTTACCAAATTAAGAGTCAAATTTCTCAGTGCTACAGTTTAGTACCTTCTAGTATTCTCCACTAATGTTTCTAACCACTCTATCAAGATAATTGGAAATTCGCAAAAGAAAAATTATTGCAGTTCTATGTACACATACCTTTGCATCCATTGTTTGTTACTCATTCTAGGTTTTGTTTTCTCTTTTCGAGCAAACTCTCATTCCTTCCTTTCCAACCATTTTGAGATCTCTTTCTTACTCAGCCTCCAAAACATTCCCTCAATCGCAAATTCTGGGTCCCAGAAACAGAACCATTTGTTGGTGTTTCGCGCGATTGTAAGACCCTAGGTTCGAGTTATATTTGACCAACAAACCCTTCAGACACCATCCCTTTTGGCATCACCTGCATACAGATGAATTCTCACCTGAGGTATCTATTGGGACTGCAAGAAACAGGTTTCTGTAGTATTAAGCGAATGGGAGGTGATTATTCTATTCATTCTTACTTGTTGGTTATGTGTGTTGTGTTCTGTCTTTGTTCTTCATTAGCTACTTAGTGAGTTCAAACTCATATTACCATTATATTTCATATAACAACATAACTCATTATTGTAACAGTCGTAACAAGTGTGCAATGATTATACATAAGACAAATCTAATCTAGTATGCATATAGATAGAATCCATGAATAATCACACAAACGACATTCAACACAGGAGTTAATTTGGTTCACCCAACTCTAGGCTACATCCACAATGGTTGGATTCTTTATTATGTGTTTGGTCATTTCTCCAGGCTTTCCCACTACAATTACAAAGACACATCATGGTTGTCTTCCCTTTATCTTAGCCTAGTCATTCTACAGTGCAAGTCTTTCTCTCTCTCTGCATCATCTCCTTAACATTCAAACATAGATTCTTCCTTCTTAGCCTATCCTATCACTCTTATTCTTTTATAGAATAGAACATTCTAGAACCCCTAATCTCCAAACCCATTACATATTTATACATAAATTCTAGGGCTTAAAACCCTACTTTGTTCATCCCAAAAACCATATTACAATACATGATAACTCAAGTTAAGTTGTTGTTTGAGGCTGCTTTTACCTTATTTTCCGTCTTCATGCTTCTTTTACACTTGGACTATTGTTCTTCCTTATTTTACACGTCCTTCTATCTTTAGCATTTCGGCCTACCATCCTTCATTTTCTCCCACTTCCTTTTCCTGATTTATTCTCTGCTTTATTCCTTTGTTTTATCCCTCTATTTTATTCTTATGTCTACACACTATACTCCTGGCTATGCCTCAACTGCACACTCCCTAATTTTCCTTCTTCTTTTTTGCACTTCTCCTATACTTAGTATTTTTATGTATATTATTTCCAATGTGTATATCCAACATTCCCCCAACACTCACTTGTGGCTCGTCCCGAGACACTTAGGCCTGTTGTGCACTCCTCCATCCTTGGATGAATTTCTAGGAGGCTTCCTTAACTGTAGCAATTGTTGATGATTGCAACTATGTGAAACATTCTCCATCTTACAAACCTGTGAGATGTGGATCATTGCAACTATGTGAGTCTTTCTCTCAGCTTAAAAACCTAAGAGAAATCCCCTAAGACGGGTATGGTTCCTACCTGAGACAGAGCTAGGAACCTAGAGATGACCTCCTCCATTCAGAGAGTGAGAAGAACTCCAGATGATTATCCAGTGGGAAAGGTGATTTGTTGAGTTAGACGTGTATGTGGCTGAGCACAAGGTGAACGTGTGAAATCCCAAAGTGTTGGGTGCATATTCATGTGACCAGAAATGAAGATGATGTATTAGCCCCCTCTGAGAAGCAGAGTTGATGAGACGACTCCAGATAATTCTCCTGTGTGAGTCAGTGGGAAAGAAGATCTGTAGAGTGAACGTGCATGTGGACGAGCACAGGTGAACGTGTGAAGATATGGTTCTTTTGTGTAATGCAGTGAACCAGATGTGCCCTTGGTGGATGAGCACTAGTGGGTGTATCATATCCTTTGCTATATATATTGTTCAAGAGTCATACCTACCTGTAACCCTATTTTTTATGTAAAGGGTACAGGTCGGCCCCACCTTAATGTGATTAATAATAAATGTAAAAGATAATTAATTTGGTAAACATTAATTATAATTATAATTATTATTATTATTATTATGTGACTTAGAGAGGTCGACCCTGTTGAGCCAACAGACACTTCAGTTGATAGGACAAGTCTAATATAAGTAAAGTAATATTCCCCATTGTGGAATCATATATTTCTTGTGAGTTTGGAAATTTCAGCAAGTACACTTCTTTGGGAAAAGGTGTGCACCTCTCTTGGGCGCTAGAGTTCTAGGGTTTGAGTACCCTCTTGTGTGCTAGGTGTTTCTTGGTGGTGAAGGTATTTCTCTTGAAGAATATAGAAAATTATTTGTCTGGGTTTTCTTCCCTTGTTGAGAAGGATTTCCCAGGATACATTTTATGTTCTTGTGCATGGTGCTTCTTCTTGTGATCTTGGTTGTTGTAGCATTTATGGTTATGGTTAAATGATAAAATGGAATAAACTTCATGCTTAACCTAACACATTGAAAAATAAACATGGTATAAGAACATAAGTCTTGAAAGAACCCATTGCACAAGCATCCACCAAGCCTTAGTCCACTTTTGCAGAATCGTACAACCCTTCTAGGGTTTCCAGAAAAAATATGTACGGCCTCCATTTCAGTGGTGATTCAGCCCTTAATAATTGAACGTTGGGGACAATTTTGGCATATAAGAGTACAGCCTCTTCCAGCACATCTCCAAAATCTCTCAAAACGAAATTCCAAGAAATTTTTATTTTTGGACCTAAGGTTTCTAGGGTGCCAAAAATTCCTACAGAATATTAATTCTGGGTTTCTGAAGAAACGTTTTCTTGAATCAGCAAGCATATTTTTGATACTACCAAATTTATTATTAGTAACCATAAGTCCAAAATAATACAAGGTTTCTAAATCAACCTAATCATTAGGTTTTCAAAATCCAGTCGGCAAGTATTCGAAGAAACCAATCAAATGAAGAACATAACACTAGTAGAAGATAGGCTTGATGGATCAAGAAACTTTATCCCCTGAAAATCAAAGCTTCTAGTCACTCTTGAAGAAGATGATATCTTGGATGTAACAACTAAAACTCTACTAGACACAGCTACAGATATAGAAAATAAGATAAGAAAAGAAGAAGATGTCAAAGCAAGAAAAATAATCATCTACTCAATAAGATATCACCTCTTGCCATGTATTGCCAATTTGAAGATAGCCTATGATATGTATAAAAATTTAAAAGGAATGTTTTAAAGTGACAACACTCTCAGAGCTCTTACCTTAAATATCCAACTTCAAAGTACCAGGATGACGAAGGATGACACAGTTGCACTCTTCTTTATGAAGTTATCATAGATTAAAGAACAACTAGAGACCATTGGGGAAATCATGTATGGTAGATAAATTGTCTTAACCACTCTCCAGAATCTTCCAAAATCATGGGAGCCTTTCATTTAGAGTATCAGTGGAAGAGAATCTCTTCCAACCTTTGACCGCCTATGGAGATATTTCACTCAAGAAGAACTTAGACTTAGAAATAGAGGAGTGGAAGATTCCTCAAAATAAAATCACGCTCTTGCACTTCATACAAAGAAGGGAGGAAAATTCGAAAGAAATTACAGGCAAACATTTAAAGGTGAAAAGTCTTCATCCAATCTAGGTTATCAAACAAGAGATGTTTCAAAAATTCATTGCTTCATATGTGATAAGTATGGACACATTGAAAGGAATTGTCCAACCAGGAAGAAGGGAAGACAATATGCTTCCACCACTGACATTGATCCAGATCCACCTCAAAAGAGTGAAGAGAAGAGATAGGAGAAGTAATTCCTATAAAAGGACATGACTACAACTAGGTAAATCAATTGATCTCTAATTTTATAGTTGATTGTTTTTTTCAAATAAATGAAGGATATTATTCCTAGTACAGGAGCTCTCAAAGATTTGGAACATTATCCCTAGTACGAGAGTCCAAACCATATTTAATTTGTTCATACAAGAACAAGAAGAAATGTTTTCCCTGTAAGAGAGAAATCCTTTCAAAGATCCAAAAAATCCCAAATGGAGATTGACAGTAAGACAAATACCATTCTCCCCCTTCAACAATTCAGAGGGAGATATACAGTATTCCATTTGATCCAGTTGATATGTTCAGAGATATTGTAGTAGGGCATAAAATGCATACCTAGACTCACTCTACAAGAGGCAGAAAAACATACAAGCCTCTCAAGGCACATCCCGAGAAAGCGAAAGAGATTTTCAAGCTATCCTTCAGTCATGAGCCACTTCATTGATGTTGAGCCTTCTTGTCTTAGAGAAGCAACAAGAGAATAGGTATGGAAAGATTCCATAACAAAAGAATACCAGTATATCTTAAAGAATGATGTATAATATATTATTCAAGGACCAGAAGGGAAGTCTATGGTAACTTCCAAGTGGATCTATAAGATCAAGCATGCAGCTTATGGAAGTGTCAAGAAATACAAAACGAAATCTAGAGCCAAAGGTTTCTCATAAACAGAGGGAGTTGTCTATGATGAGACACTTGACCCAGTGAACCCAATACACTTCCATCCATAATACCATCCATTAGTTGGAAACTATATTAGATAGATAGATTCTAGATGAGTTTGGATTTCAGCAAGAGTGTTGTTGATCCAAACCTATATCATTACAGTGTTGGTGACGAGAGACTGATCCTGATGACTTATTCAGAAAGTGTTGTTGTTGGATACAAGTAATTCTTGACTTCTGAATTCGAGATGAATAATCTAAGTATGATGCACTACTTCTTGGGACAAGAAGTATGACAGAGGACCAATAAGATTTTCCTGAATCAAGGAAAATATAGAGTGAAAATATTAAAGAAATTCAATATGACAGAATGAAAAATCCACCATGATGGATTTAAATAAGAAGATTGATGATGATTCAGACGAGACTGATCCACGGATTATTAGATCACTAATGTATCTGGTTAACACCAGACTTGATTCATGCCATGCAATGAATGTGCCTAGTCATTTCATGAGTCAACCGAGGCAAAATCACTAGACAACAACAAAACATGTATTGAGATATATATGAGGAACAGTTGGATATGGCCTGAGATATGCCTCCAATATGAACTTGAGTTTGCAGGATATGTCGATTCAGATTGAGAAGAAAGTACAGTGAACTGGAAAAAAAAAAAGCACATCCGACTGATGTTCTATCGTGAATTTTTCCATAGTTTCCTAATGCAGCAGGAAACAAAAATCTGTAGCCTTGAGTACCACATAGGTAGAGTATATAGCATCAAGTGTGTGAATCAGTGTGGCTTCACAAGATTCTGAAATATTCACTTGACCATGAGATGGATCCTATGTTGATAACCAAGAGTCGTGAGTAAATCTCCTTGAGAACCCAGTGTTTCCTGATGGATCAAAATATGATGAGATGAAATATCCTTATATTAGAGATACGATGTAGAGGAAAATCATACACATGCAGTACTTTCCTACACATGAGAAAATTGTAGATACCTTCACCAAATTAACTTTGTGAAGAATGGCTCCCTAGTTGAGAGGGAGTGTTGATAACTCCAGCCAAGACAAAATTCAAAATACATCTGTGTGAGACTTGGCATGATAAATAATGCCTTCCTAGCTGAGAGGGAGTGTTGATGATTTCATCTATGTGAGACATTCTCTAGATTACAAACCTATGAGATGTGGATCATTGCAACGAGTCTTTCTCTCATCTTACAAACCTGAGAGAAATCCCCTAAGAAGGGTGCGTGGTTCCTGCCTGAGGCAGAGCTAGGAATATAGAGATGACCTCCTCCATTCAGAGAGTGAGAAGAACTCCAGATGATTATTCAGTGGAAAAGGTGATATGTTGATTTAAATGTGCCTTTGGATTAGCACAAGGTGAACATGTGAAATCCCAAAGTGTTGGGTGCATCATCATGTGAATAGAAATGAAGATTATGTATTAGCCTCCTCTGAGCAACAGATTTGACGAGAAGACTCCATATGATTCTCCTGTGTGAGGCAGTGGGAAAGAAGATCTGTAGAGTGGATGTGCCTATGGACCAGCACAGGTGAACATGTGAAGATCGGGTTCTTTTGTGTAATGCAGTGAACCAGATGTGCCCCTAGTGGATGAGGACTAGTGGGTATATCAAATCCTTTGCTATATATATTGTTCAAGAGTTAGACCTTCATGTAACCCTAATTGTTATGTAAAGGGTACAGGTCGGCCCCACCTTAATGTGATTAATAATAAATGTAAAAGATAATTAATTTGGTAAATATTAATCATAATAATAATAATTATTATTATTATGTGACTTAGAGAGGTCGGCCATGTTGAGCCAATAGACACTTCAGTTGATAGGACAAGTCTAATACAAGTAAAGGAAGATTCCTCATTGTGGAATCATATATTTCTTGTGAGTTTGGAAATTTTAGCAAGTACACTTCTTTGGGAAAAGGTGTGCACCTCTCTTGGGCACTAGAGTTCTAGGGTTTGAGCACCCTCTTGTGTGATAGGTCTTTCTTGGTGGTGAAGGTATTTCTCTTGAATAATATAGCAAAGGATTTGGCTGGGTTTTCTTCCCTTGTTGAGAAGGGTATCCTAGGATACATTTTGTGTTCTTGTGCATGGTGCTTCTTCTTGTGATCTTGGTTGTTGCAGCATTTATGGTTATGGTTAAATGATAAAATGGAATAAACTTCATGCTTAACCTAACACATTGAAAAATCAACATCAACTTCCTTTATTATTATTTTTATGTATATTATTTCCAAAATTCTTGTCCAACAAAACTCCTCTTGTAATCCTCTAATAACTCCAACAGTCCTCTTAACCCATGTACTCCATTAGGTTCACTCTCCCTACATGAACATTACCACAACCCAGGCATCCCTAAGTAAACTCCAAGATTCCATACATGCCTCCAAGCTACTACATGTTGTCTAGGGCCTAATTTCCTCCTCTAGGATGCAAAACACTCCTCCAATGTAGGGTGTTCTCCAATCAAGTCACTATCGTCATTTATCCATGACATGTAGAATGTTATCAAGTTGTCTAAAGATATATAGTGCCTTAGGGAAGAATAACATGCAAGCACCCAATTGAGTTCAAACAACCACTAATTATGCGATCTCCATTGTGAAATTCCATAATGTACCATCTCCCATGTACAAATCCATATTTGATCATTTAGGGGTTGATCATACACCATTTATCACAAATCTCATGAATCACCCCCAGACATGGTGTAAAAACTTTCAGAGTAACCCTAAAATATAACAAGTCAATGCAAGAAACTATAGTGTGCTTATATATCAATGCATGCAATGTGACCCTCAAAAATGTTTCAAAGAATGTGTAGTGCTCCTAAACTTACTTGGAGCACCATCAATTGTGTGTTCGTAAATCTATTAGTGCACTAGAGAGTGTGGGAAATTTTGATGCTTTAAATATGACTATATGATCTAGAATGGATCATTATATACTTTGTCATCTATTTTGGTACTTTTGGGGTGGAAAAATTGGAGCTATTGGCTTGTAGGGCCCATTTTAGAGGTAGGTCCCGCTCTAGTGACTTGGGGTCCATAAATTTGCTAAGATTGTTTCAGGCCTTAAACAACCATTTTTGGTATCAAAACTTTGTGAACAAAGTTCCCAACCTCTCAACATTTTTCCACACCTCGAGATCTTTCAAACGAAATGAATATCACCTCAATCAAAGTTCATTTTAGTAGTTGTGTCTCCCACAAGTTGACCTATCTTGTTGACCACCCTAATACCAAGTGGATTCCAAGTCAACTCCAATTACTCACACATGTGGAGCTATTCATTTGTTAAATTTCTAGAATATTCTAGAGGGTCAAAAACCCTAACCCTAATCAAGAATTGATGCATGCAAAAAAACTAACTCTAACCCTAGATGACTATGAGGCCATGTTAAATATTGGGTCACAAGGAAGGGGTTCCATTCTCATTTTATTGTTTATTGTTCCATAGTTGAGCAGAGCATCTAGGAGTGAGATATTAAAGCATAATAGAGGAAGTAGAAGATCCTATAGTAGCCATTCAGGCCACAGTTTCCATGAAAACTCCATAGCAAGTGCACTTTGTTTATATTTGCATTTCATAACTGAGAAGAAAAGAGCAAGGCACAAACCTCACCTTATATCCAATATTTTCCCATATTGGATTTTCCTACGGTACATTTGGTGTTTGTTGTGTGGATGGTGTGTTATTTGTTATCTTATTTCATTATTTCATGCATTAATCTAGTAACATTAAATATGAATCTCAAGTAAAGCGTTGTGTAATAATAGATTGCAGAAACCTGTAAGGTTTGTTGTGGCAAATTGTTCCAGTGGAATATCCACAGAAATTTATAGACCACTATATTCGATATGCTTATGATGCATTAGAGATTTTTCATACAATGCATATTGTAATAGAACCAATTTATAGTGTGAGGCGAGCTCCATGGATGTACCAACACAATATTTTTCAAAAAAAATATAAAACAAAAAAATTAAAGTCAATTTTTTATTTTCATTTACTAAAAATGTAAATAAAGTGATAACAAATMATTTACTTTGTTTCTTCTCCACTAAGGAGGTACGATTTCCAMATGGAGAAAAAATGAAAAATTTGGTAATCTTTGAAAATTTCCAAAATGACCATAAGTCCAATGTGGAAGCAAAGCAATTGAGGWATCGGGTAATCTAGTACCACAAGGCAATGGAGTGATCATAGGAGATAGTGAGCATTGGTGTTTGTATAGGTGTGAAGCATTAGTTGAATGGTAGAAATGAATTTTGGTTTTTTTATTTTTTTTATTTACCYTATCACAGTGTGCCCATGTCCTGACACACTGGTGAGTTGATAGGTATTGAGCGTACCATTTTTTTTTAAATGTTTTAATTTGCATCAATTTTCTTAGTATTTTTACCCACTAGTGCAATTGACATATAAAAGACATATGACCATGATTTATTTATTTTTAAATAGATGATATTTTTAAAAATATTTTAACCTACCTTGGTGCATGTGGAAGGTTTATGCACAAGAGCATTTATATCTATAAAACACACCAAACAAATTTTTTTTTAAATAATCCAATTTTTTAAAATATTTTAACCTGTAGATGTTTTTATTAAATTTTAAGTGAACACGATTTGATTTAGTGAACAAGATATGGGTATGCACCAGTGTACTTCAATAGAATAGAAGCATCATAAAGGATTTATTTTTTTTTAAATGATAGAACATTTTTTATAAAATATTTTGACCTACATCAGTGCTTGTGGAACTGTTGCACACCCATGCACCATCAGATCGAATTTGAAGCAGAAAATCCAACGACGGAGAACATTTCGCATCGTGGAAACGTGTGAAGGGTAAACGACGTGAGGGTTGCAAAATAATTTCATCTGTTGATTGGTATTCCATGTGTTGAGGGGAGGTGCATTTCAACCCCCATTTGTTTTGAGATTTGGAAAATTCCTTTGACCCCCATAAGTACCACAGTTGTCCATCTCAACTCCAAATTAAAATGTAGCCGTCAATTTTCCAAGTGGGGAAAAGCGCTTATTATGGCTTAGCGCTAGATCCTTTAGTGTTAGCCTTAGTCATGAGATATCGTTCGCATGGGAATTGGTGCTAAAAGAATTGAGCCTCATGCATAAACTCGAGGTCCCCAGCGTTTATCGTATGGAGAAATAAGGTGATCACCTAAGGGTTGAAACCTTTTATGCGTTAAGGAATTTATTGGTTGAGCCAGGGCACATATCATGTATTGTATAAAGATACCTTTAATGCACCAGAGAACTTGCACATTGTTAGGAGAAGTTCCTATGAACTTATAAAGAGGAATGAGATTGTATGTTTGAATTAGGAGCTTAAGGAATTGTCAATAGATTCAGAGAACATAGTAAACCTGAGGAGGGTTTATGAAATGAAAATGAGCATTTGAACCAGGGATGTATGCCTAAATAGATCAGATATCCTTGGACAGTACCCAAGAGAGGAATTATAGAGGAGCCTGAGCATATTGATAGGTTTCCTTAATGTGGGTTTTGACATGGGTTAGGTCATCATTTTGGTATCAGAGCGCATACCCTAAATTAACGGAGTTCATTTTAGTATCAAAGCATAGTAAATCTCTTTGGGATTGGAATGCTATTGTTGAGGATTGGTAAATTACATAGAATGAGTTTTGGAGAAGAGGAAGAACATTGATTTTCTTCACAGAGATTGGAGATGCATGCAGAATTGTAGAGTTCCAAGCAAAAAAGGTGAAAATTGAGTTCAGATTTGGGATATGATTAGGAGTTCTAGCCAAAAGGAGGAATGATATCATGGAGAAATATCTCTTAGGTAAAATTTGTAAATTGATTTGGTATAAAATGTATTATGGATGCAAGTAATAGCATCATGGTATAGCAAGGAAGTTGTAGAGTGAAAATTGTAGCAGAGTAATGCTTGTGGCACAGAGTCAGCACAGTAAGTTGTTGAGAGATGAGAACATCATAGGTTCTCAAATCAAGGTGAGCAATTGAAATGCAGCATTGAGGTGAATCTAAATCTTATAGCTTCCTATAAATATTCTATGGCGAATGAATAAAAGTTGGTTATGTTAAAGATTGGCAATATGGCGCCTGGATGGCACAATGAAATGATTTACTGGAATAAGGGAAGACTTTGGATGAAAGAGTAGAGTTTCAAGAGTCATATTTGTTATCATATTGTAGAGAATAGAATATCATACTAGATAATATCATATCTTGTATTCCTCAGATACTCAAACCCCGAAGCCATGTCAAAAATAATCACAGAAAATGTGAGCAAAGAGTTTTTGTATTCACTAAGCAACTATTGTGCACTTCAGGGTTTTGTTGAAAATCAATTTGTCCTTGGTCTTATCGCTAGGGATTTTGAGGAAGGAATTGCTTCTATAAATCTCATGGGTTGAATGATATTCAATATTAGAGGTCACCTAGGGAAAGGTGTTTGTGAACGTTTGTTTGAAAGAAGAGGATTTCAAATTACAAAACTTTAATAGACGAGAGTTATTTGGGTTCTTGATAATGACATTTTTTCCCTTGTTGATATTGAGAAAAGTGAACAGGTGACAGAGTATTTGAAGGCAGGGAATTTACAGAGAAATATATGGAGAGTATTTGAAGGCAGGGAATTTACAGAGAAAGATATGGATAAAATTTAAATCCCTCCAAATCAGGGACAGTATGGGAATTGAGCTCTCCAAAATTTTGTCATTTTTCTTGGATGATTTTAATCAATCTTCTCCATATTTTAAGGAAAAGAAATCCCAGGCTTCCAGGTCAACATATCAAGAAGAGGATAAGCATTCAAAGGTTATCAAATATCGATCCAACATCTTTAGGGATCAAATGGATATATATCTACCTTTCCAAGGATAAGATCATAATGAACTATAGATTTGAAGTCAAATACCCCAAATTTCAAGGAAAACAATCAGGAGACAGAGTTTGATCTCATCATTTCCATATTTTATGTCATGAAATAGAGATTTATTTTTAGTTCAATGATAAACTATATTCCTAATAATTAGCAATGACTAGAGATTGTATTTTCATATAAAAAGTATTGAATTGTAATGTAAAAGGAAGGGGGGTCCAACCTAGGAAGCTCTAGAAAAGGTTATGGGTGTAGGAAAATTGTGTTCTTTATTATAAGTCTAAGGGAAACTGCTACTTTATACATTTTATTATTAGAGGATCATGAGAACCTTGATTATCAATGTGTAATACTCTTTGTTTCCCATCTAATTTTTATCTTATTACTTGAATAAATAGCATTTTTTGAGTATCAATTATTGTCCATGAATTAAATATTCTTAATGCAATGAAGCCTCGTTGTATCACCCTATTATTCATGTGACCTGTTCAAGTATAATTATTCATTTTTCAGAAATATTTTTTGTTTAATAGATATTCTATCTCATCAATGTGCAAATTTGATCTAGCTTAGGTCTCTTTGTGACCCATTTTTGTTGTATGGTTCTTCTATCTTCTCAAGTTGTCTAGTAAATAATTTAATTGCCTATGATCCATGAAATGTTAAAGATGACTCCATGCCCAACAGCCTTGATCATTGATCTATTTATATTCCAGTTTTTTCCTCATATTCATTTCTTGCTCTATCCATCCATATCTCCTTGATCCATCAATATCCCAACCTATCCAATCAAATTCTCTTTCCATATGTGTTAGGCATATCTCTTTAGCAATTGAGAGCAATCTCTAGCGCTAACATGTCCTTTCCTCCTTGTCCTTTTCTTTATGTCTGCTAGTTGAAGTCCTTTCAGGGAGTGTGTTATCTTCTCGATGACCATCCTCCTATGTCCATTCTTCTTTATCCTTGACCAAATCCTTGAAACAAGTGCACTTAGATTACAACGGTCTTCCTATGATTGACCAATTCTCTTGAAGTGTCTTGTATTCTTTTGCTAAGGAATATCCTAAAACAATTGGAGTCCTCGTTGTTGAAAGACTAATTATTGAAATATTAATTGTTGAAAGATTAGTTGTTGAATGATTGGTTGTCATTGATGTCAACCCTTGAACAGGAAGTTAACAAGTTGCATGTCAAGGTAAAAGAGTTGTAAACAGAAGTTAACAAGTTGCATGAGCATGTCAGTTGCATGTCATCATGAGATCCTCATTAAAACACAATGTAGAGTCGATTGAATATCATTTTTGTGAATACTAATTGGCATATTTGAGGTAGTGAGTCGAAGTCAGTAAAGTCCAGTGAAGGAAGAAGTTTGTAAGAGCCGAGTGTATGGATAAAAATTTAAAGATCCAGGTTATTTGGGTAAATTCGTGGGTTTCATGAGGAAAATCATGGACATCTGTGGGATACAGTGAGGAAAATTGTGGACATATGCAAGCAGATAGTATAAGGGTCGCAAACCTATACAGAAAAGTTGTTGAATATCATAGATCTAAAACTCAGGTCAGCTACATGTTGAAGCTATGTCTTCCTTTGTATGTTAGGGTATGTATTCTAAAGAAATCAAGAACATATATGTATTAGTGATTCATAAGAATTTGATTTGGATAACACTCTTGTGAATCTTGGTATGAGGTGTGTGTGGTTGCAGTCTTGATGAGATATCGATATCAGTAGAAGCAACATAAGTATCAGAAACAGCAACAGCAATAGGTTATTAATTACAGTGATAGAGGTAGTGATAGATTGGTCTACATTTATATTTCAGGGCAAGGAAAGGGGGTTGTAACCTCCTTCCCATTGGATTCTATAAATTAGGGAGTTGGAGCTTCCTTCAGGTTGCAACCTGTAAATAGGGGGTTGGAGATTCCTTCCAGTTGGATATGGAGAAATAGGAAGTTGGTGCTTCCAATGAATGTACTCTTTGATAAATAAGAAAAGCATTCCATGGTTTTCTCCCACATTGGTTTTCCACGTAAAATTCTGGTGTACTATGTTTATGTGATGTTTATGCATTGAATTATGGTGTTGATGATATATTGATTTCTCATGATATTTATTGGAGTTTTTATATGATGATTAAAAATACTAAATTTGCTCATACTG